>PVIA01008485.1:0-71257 GCA_004024845.1 Tonatia bakeri | reverse complement strand
TTCTCTCTCCTCTGGTCACTCTCCACCTGTCCTCTAATGCAGTGTCTTTGACTATACCCTGCTACTTTCTTTGTTTTGTTGTTTAGGTTCCTGTTAAAGGTGAAATACCATAAGAATTAACTCTTAAGGAAAGACTGTTTTCATTATTTCCTAATGTGGTCAAAACATACTCCCCCCACCCAAGTTTATTACCATTTTCTACTTTAGCAACTTATGCAAAAATGAAACTATAGTGTGAATTGATAATATTTTGTTGTAAATGAGTAGGTAACATTATTTCATCAAAACTCTTTTCCATTTTTTCAGCCTCAGTAGTGTGCTATGGTAGTAACATAGTTTCTCTAAATCTACATCTTTCTCCTAAAATTGCTACTTTTGAGCTGTCCAGACTGATGATTGCCTGGAAGAAATGTGAGCGTGAAAGAATAAAAGTAACTTAGGTTGCTGTGCTAATATGCCTCTAAGGTGCTAAAGTTGTTTTGTTTAATCCTTATTTCACAAACCTATTAGATTATTGGCTTCCCAGAATTGAAATTCTTTCCTGAATGTTTCGAAGTTCTCCATTTCTAAACATTTCTACAGAGCATTATATTATGTATCTTTGTTCATTTATACACGTGTTTCCCTAAGAGTGGCGTACTAGTGATCTCCACTCCATACTGTGAGAAAGAAGCTATGCATTATTTTCCTTTCCAAGAAAACTAAATTGATGCACAGAATGATTGTCTGCCACTAGCTGAAATTGCAGCAGAGGGCCACACTTGCCTTATTAAGATGAAATTTCTCTTTTTATTTATTCTGAGGGGGTGGGGAGCTCTATTCCCAGTAAAGGATTAGTCTAGGGACCTGGGACATCAGTGCTTCCATACCAAGTAGAGAAGTGAGTGCGGTGCATGTTAAAGCTCACTCTTTACATTGGTTTATTTGTCAGTAGGAAAAAATGAGAAAGTGGAGACAGTATTAGTTCACATTAAATGGTTTTACCATTTAATAAAGAGGCCACTGTCAATTCAGGTTGTGCCTGTTGATTTCCAAATAACAACCTTGTGTCTGGAGTCGTTAAAAGTATTAGTCTCCTGAGAAGAGGCCAGGTTTCTTGCCTCTGAGGCTGAATAAACGTGGTGTATCAATTTGTCATTCTTTATGAAAACAGTGGTCCTGGAGATATTAGAAAAAACTACCAATGATTATCAATGCTACCTTCTTTGTAAAAATATGCAGGCACATACATTTAGTAAAATGTATTAGTTATAAAGCAGTAAATATTTCAATTCTTTAGAGCTAGCTTTTCTCCAGAAGATGTCTTTTAAAGTAGTGGGTATGATGGGTTAACATTTAATTGCATGACTTTTAAAAAATATTTTATTTATTTTTAGGGAGGGGAAGGGAGGGAGAAAGAAAGGGAAAGAAATAGCAATGTGTGGTTACCTCTTGTGTACCCCCTACTGGGGACCGGGCCCACAACCTAGGCATGTGCCCTGACTGGGAATCAAATGGATGACCCTTTCGTTTGCAGGTTGGCATTCAATCCACTGAGCCACACCAGCCAGGGCTAATTGCATAATTTTTTTTAACCAAAAAACTCATTCTGTTCCTTCCATGCATGGTATTTTTAAAATTCCAAAAATATATATTCTTGATTTAGAAAGGATATGAATATCCTAACATTGCCTAATGTGATGATAGATGGAAGGTGATATAAACATTTAAAGATGGTTTTACTCTTCCCCAGGAATAAATCAACACTGTACCACCAGTAAGTGTACAGTGGCTTTATATCTCAACATGTAGACAGATTTTGCCCCAACAGTGCTCTGCCTGGACAGGCTGAAGTGCCCTTTTCATTTTGAGATTGTTTAGGGAATAGCTTTGCAGAGGATGCCTGGACACGTGTATCTTTAAGAAGTGGTGTATGGTGGTCTCCAGTATATACACTGTATCCTATAAACTCTGAGAAGGTGGGTTTGGGTAAGAAACAGACTTCTCTGAGTGAAATGTATTCAGAGTCATGGTTGGGGAACATTTTGTAAGATGGATATTGTGTTACATTTAGGGACTATTATAAGAACAGCGAGTGTTCTCACAAAGCATGAAGTTCCATTATTATGGGCTAGTAGGGGAACCAAGGAATACTAGAATGGTTAATTTGACTGTTTAATATATGTGCATTTGACAGGCTTTCTGAGGTTACAGTCTTGTGTCCCCATTTTGGTAACTCCTTACCCAATAAGCCTCGAGACTCAAGGTGTCATAGACAGTCTTTTGTACTTCTAAAGATTTTTTTACACATCATTTGAATTATGAAGATGTAAATAATATTTATGGAGATGCAGACTGGCTGTTAAAGTCATTGTTTATTTAAAAATAAAAATTATAGCATTTTTTCCATTGCCATTTAGTCCCCTTATAAACCCCTCATTCCATAATAGCCACACTCTTTTCCATGTCCATGAGTCCTTTTTCCTTTTTCTCTACCCCCTGATGTTTCCCACCTGCTTAACTCTCCACCCATGAGTATGTCTGTATTTTGCTTGTTAATTTAATTTGTTCATTAGATTTCACATGTGAGTGGAATCATTTGGTATTTGTCTTTCTCTTAGTGGCTTATTTTACTTAGCATAATGTTCTCCAGGTCCATCCACTCTATCACAGAAGGTAAAATTTCCTTTTTTATGGCTGAGTAGTATTTTGTTGTGAAAATGTCCCATACTTGTTTTATCCACTCATCTACTGATGGACACTTGGGCTGCTTTCATATCTTGGGAATTGTAAATAATGCTACAGTGAAATAGGGGTACTTAAGTTCTTTCAAATTTGTGTTTTGGGTTTCTTCGGGTATATTTCCAGAAGTAGGATTACTGGATCAAAAGGCAAATCCAGTTTTAATTATTTGAGGTATCTCCATACTGCTTTCCACAGTGGCTGCACCAATCTGCATTCCCACCAACAGGGTAAAAGGGTTCCCACTTTTCCACATCTTCACCAGCACTCGTTTGTTGGTTTATTGATGATGGCCATTCTGACAAGTGTGAGAGGCTATCTCATGGTTGTTTTAATTTGCATTTCTCTGATGACTAGTAACGTTGAGCATATTTTCATACATCTATTTGCCATCTACATGTCCTCCTTGCAGTGGTGTCTATTCAGGTCCTTTGCCCATGTTTTAATTGGGTTTTCTTTTTTCCTTTTTCAGTGTTGAGTTTTATAACTTCTTTATAAATTTTGGATATTAACCCCTTATCAGGTATATCAGTGAATCTGTTTTCACATTCTGTAGGTTGTCATTTTATTTTGTTGATGTTTTCTTTTGCTGTGTAAATATTCTTTAGTTTGATGTAGTCCCATTTCTTTCTTTTTTCTTTTGTTTCCCTTGCCTGGGGAGATATATCCAATAAAATATTGCAATGAGCAATGTCCAAGATTTTGCTGCCTATGTTTTCTTGTAGGATTTTTAAGGTTTCAGGTCTAATATTTAAGTCTTTAATCCCTTTTTAATTTATTCTTGTGTGTGGTGTAACAAGATAATCTAGTTTCATTTTTCTATATGTATCTGTTCAGTTTTCCTCACACCATTTATTGAATAAACTATCTTTAACCCATTTTATGTGCTTGCTTTCTCTGTTGAATATTAATTGACTACAAAGGTGTGGGTTTATTGCTGAGTTCTCATATTTTGTTCCATTGTTTTATATGTCTGTTTTTATGTCAGTACCATGCTGATTTCATTACCATGGCTTTGTAGTTTAGTTTTATATTAGGTAGTGTGATTCTTCTAACTTTATTCTTCTTTCATAGGATCACTGTTGCTATGTGGGGTCTTTCATGGTTCCATATAAATGTTTGAAATATTTGTTAAGATTGGATACAAGACAGGGATGTCTGCTTTCACCCTTGTTATTCAACATAGTATGGGAAGTCCTGGCCACAGCAATCAGACAGGAAGTAGAAATTAAAGTCATCCAAACTGGGAAGGAAAGAGTAAAACTGTTTTTATTTGCAGATGACATGATACTATAAATAAAGAATCCCAAAGATTTCACCAAGAAACTACTAGAACTGATCATTGAATTCGGCAAAGTAGCAGGATACAAAATTTATATCCAGAAATCAGGTGCATTTTTATATGCCAATAATGAACCAACAGAAAGGGGAATTAAGAAACAAATTCAATAAAATACTTAGGAATAAACCTAACTAAGGATATAAAAGACCTGTACTTGGAAAATTATTAGACACTGAAGAAAGAAATTGAAGAAGATACAAATAAGTGGAAGCACATAACATGTTCATGGATAGGAAGAATTAACATTATTAAAATGTCCATACTACCCAAAGCAAGCTACAGATTTAATGTAATCCCTATCAAGATTCCAATAATGTACTTCACAGAACTAGAATAAAGTCATCATTTTATTTACATTTATTGAGTGCCAATATTGTTTTGGTCATAATACAAAGATAATTTGATGTACAATAGTTTAAAAATTTATATTCATTTCCATTTATATTTATACTCTGAGGGGCTTTGTTTGATATTTCTCCTGTCTATTTAAGTAAGTTACATATTTCTTGAGTGATGTTAAGAAACATTAAGTGAGCTTTTAACATGGTATATAAGGGAAAAAAACAGTTAATTTGGGAGGTGAGAAAGAAAGTGAGAAAGAAAAATATAATTCAAGAAGTCAAATTCAGAATATTGGAAAGGCTTCATTTCATCACTCTGTCTCTACTCCTGAGTCATAATTCTATCTGACATAACTTTTATTTAGGCATAAATGGTGATCTTTAATAAGAATGAAAGCTTTTTTCTTAAGGCCCTTAGTAGAGCTAAGCATTTTAGATCTCTCACTAATATGCTACATGTAAAAAAAAAAGTTTTCTGATCTTTGGTTGCATACTCGCATATAATTAAAAGTATATTAAAATAAAAATTGAAGTATAAAAAAGTACAAATCAAGCAGTTTATATTTGATTTCTTACCTTTTAAAAATTATAATATCATAGTGTGTTTTATTATATTTTATATTTTATAACATTATTTCTACTCTAAATTTTATGTATCTATTTTGATTCCCATTTAAAAGGACTTAGTTCCCATAATTATTCAGCTTATTCCATTTCATGTAACTTCAAGTTGAAATTAATGGAATCAAAGGACTTTTAGGGCTTTGCTTTTTTCATCTTCTAGAATACTTTTCAGGGTAAATAAAAGATGGAGAACTTCTGACACCAGACTTTCAAATGAATAAAATTAAAAGACATACATAAAAACATAAATAGCCTAGTACTGAATTTTTAAAAAAGCAAGTTTTAATTTGTATTTGTAGCCACTCTTGCAAACACTAATTTCTTTAGGAGATAAATTTATTATAGTATTTTCTACATAATTGTATTTAAACTCAAGCTGGTCACTAAAGAAGAACTGTTTGTATTGCAAACATTGTTACTTTAAAATATTCAACCAGATGTAATTGAAAATTCATTAAATTTCTTACTAAGTGATCAAAGATTAAAATAATTATACTAAACATGTACATTCACATAGAAGGGCTTGCTAGCTACAGCAAACTGATTACAATATCACTATTTTGGAAATGTATATAATGTACATGTTTGAGATTTAAGATATTCAGGATAGCAATTCCTGTCCTTTTTTTAGAAATACTTTTTATTTTTTTTGTAACATTCTTGATATTGTATTTTTCATTCTCATAAATAAAATCTCATTTTCTGGATGAACTTTGTGAGGAAAGTGAAGCCCAATGAGGCCAAACCACTTACCAAGAATCACATTGATTTGGATCAGCATCAGAATCCACAGGAACTCCTCTTTGCTGTATTTTTATTGTTGGCACTATTACAGTTGTCCCCATCCTCGATCCCCCCACTTGCCCCCTTTTCTCTCCAGCCATCATGATGCTGCTGTCTTTTCGGAACTTCTTGAACATTAATGTTTTCATCCTATTAACTCATTAGAATAGCTTTAGACCCTTTCAAAGAACCGTGATAATTTTATTCTCTTCTGAGCCAACCCAATTTATCTGTTGCTTTTCAGTTTGAAATGCCTCCTTTTTTTCTCAGCTCCCCTTCTTCTTTATGCCCTATGAATGTGTATGATTAACCTGAAGATGATAGTGTTTCTGTAAAATGTCAGGGGAGGGGGCAAGATTTTAAATATCTAAATATCACCACTCCTGAGAGGTAGGGAGAGGGGGAAAGGGAGAGTGGGAGGGATGGAGGGGAGAGGAGTCTTTTATATATGCAGTTACCTGAAAAGCTGACATACACATCAACTGGTATAGACAATGTTTAAATACAAAATAATGTGTTATTATTTTAATTAAAAGTTATTAATTACAGATATGTTAACTAGTTTATTAAATACAGTGTTTGCTTCATTGGGCAAAACAAGTTTTATTAGCTCTAGAAAAGACAAAGACAAGAAATAGACCAACATAAGAATGAATGAATGCCTTAGAGGTGGATTTAACTTAAAATATACTTGCACGGGAGCTGAGCTTTTGAAGCACAATTAAATTGAATGTTTCAAAGATACCATGTTTTATTCCTAAGGTTATATTTCCCCAAGAAAAGGTCTTTTGGAGTATCAGAAAAGTTCACATTGATATCAGCTTTCAAAAACACATTGGCATATAAGCTTTAAAAATGGTAATTACACTGGAATAGCTTTTGCCTTAAGTTAACTACGTGGGCTAGTAATGTAATAGTTACCCAAAATGCCAGTGTGTTTTTGAGTATGCACTTTGAAGCTCAGCCACAGTCTATTTTTAGATGATGGTATCGCACATCTCCACGTCTGTTAAACCCCACATAATGTGCCTGTTCTGCACCCACACTGAAAATAATGTGTGGTGGGGCATGAGGATTAAGTATTAATTCCTTTTGATTATGTAGTTTAGAAAAACTGGTTGATTATAATTCAAAGAAGATTTCTATCTATTTGTATTTGTATATCCCTCTTAATCAGACTGTAGGCTTTCTTGTATAATTGTTAATAGGGTTTTTTTTGACAGGTTTGGACAACAACAGTCAATTAATTGGTGTGTTTCTATAGCAAAGACTTTAGTAGACAGAGGCCGTTTGACATGAAGATGATGAGCTGTGGGTATGGGAAGAGACATTTTACAACATATATTTATTCAGAAATGCATTGCAAGAGTAGCCTGTTGAGGATGAACAGTTACTTTACTAATAGTCTCCAAAACTGTGTAAGTTTTCAGTAGTACGTTAGGTATAGAAGATAATTAAAAGTATAAGAATTATTCAGAGCCTAATAGACTTGCAAAACACAGGTAGGGGTAATATAACTTTCAGCTACATATTTCCTATCTTGAATTCAACTCAGTTGAATGTGGACCCTTTGTCTAGTTGTTAAATAGAGCATATATGGAATCTTTGCAGAGTGACTATCCTCGCAATGCAACCAGATTCCTTTTTGGAAGCAAATTTTCAGGTTATTTATTTTCAGGCACTGCTTCCACATCCTCCCACTTTTGCTTACCCATTCCACATGGAACACTAACCACAATAGTACAAAGGGGGCTTTTTACAAATGTGTGTAGTATGTCCAGTTTTCATATCTCAGCCGTCATCCCCACCCACTTTTCCCATTGGCAAGGATAGACCAGAGTCATAGACTAATCATCCAATTCTGCCAGCATGTCTTATCCCTGAGTCAGCACAGTTCCAAGTTGTTTTGGAATCTAGACTTGCTGCTCCAGAGCAATTGGTTTGTTTGGCTACAAAGATCAAGTTCTTTACCCACATACCTCAGGTTTGAAACCTTGATGTATTTGTATGTTTCATCTGTGTTAAAAGTCAAGTTGGAGTTGAGAATCCTGTTTAATTGGACAGAGTCTAAGAGCTGAAATAGCATTTGTATGTGAGGAGGGCAGGTGGTAATGAAATGTGTGTACACCCACATGGAAACGCTCACATGCTGCCGGGAACTGGCTGTGGGCTCTCGGGAGCCACTGACAGATCTGGGTAGTGATTTCACTGGTGGCAGCAATAATGGAAACTGCGGAAGGAGGTTGTTTTTTAAGGATGCTGAACCTCTCTTCTCCTCCTGTGAATTTCTGCATTAATTTTTGCCTTTTTTCCCCTTAAAAACAAAAACCACCATTCCTCTATCAATATATAACTTATGTGTGAAAAGACATCTTTGTTGCAGATTGCTTTTTAGAACAGGTAACTTCTAGACCCTGAAAGTGTGTCCTTTATATTTTTACTTGCTAAATTGCCTTTTAAATACCTATATATAAAAAAGACTGCTGATTGTAACGAACATGACTATATTTGCCATTGATAAATTTCAGATCCTAAGGAAATCTTTCTAAGGCACATGAAGCCAGTTTGCACCAACCTTGGTTTTATAGGTTACAACTTGATAAAACTATAAGACTTCTGGAGGTTAAAAATGTTAGATGTGCCACAACAAATAGAACATCACATTTCGTATGTTTTTATTTTTGCTCTTTACAGGCTCTCTGCAGTGCAACTGATGGTTTCTGGACTGCACTGTAGAATTTTAACAGTCCCAATTTCAGGAACAATTTATTTTTTTGTTGAAGTGTCAGACCTATTTTAATGGGGGCTAAAACCATGCAACCAGTCAGGTGCAGAACGGCTTTGGGGAGACACCCAGAATGTAGGAGGGTGAAGATGGCAATGACAGACTTTCGTTTATAGCCTCAATTTACATATTCAGATGCCCATATTCTTTTAAAAATAACGGTGAAGTAAAGCCAATAATCAAATACATGAATGTAGTTCCTTATGTGATTCATTTGCATGTGGATAAGAAGGTATTTGAAGTAGGACATGATCACCTTAGTAGATTAGTAACCAAGCCTGCACTATAATAGCATCAAAGAGGAAAAGAGCCTTTCTCAGGAATTACTTCATTTACAAAGAGAATAACCTTGTCCAGTGTTGGCCAGGATACACCTTGAGATGAATAAATTATGGTTGTAACTGACTGTGGAAAAAAATGCCAGCAACATATAGTCATACACTTGTAATAACAAGAGCACAGTGCCATTTGCTGTACAAATGCAGAGGAAAATAACATTAATAAGTCTTAGGAAGTTTTAAGTCTTATATAGGGATATGGAGAGCAGAAAAATTTGGAAACATACAGACTATAATTATCTTTGTTCAGGCAATAATGTAATATCCAACTTGTTGTCAATAATGATTCCTCTAATTATGCACACTTGTTCTTCTCTCTTCTCTCCTTTATTTTTCTCTAACCACCAAATTTATATTTAAACTAAAATTATCTCTGATTTTATGGTGTATTCTAGTTAGTCCTGTATGTTATTCTACTGTTATCAAAAGACTTTCAGTTGCCTAATTATCTAGAATTTAAAGAAACAGCTCAAATATAAATACGAGGTATCAAAATTTTACCAAATAGGTCATGTAAATGATAAAGTGAGGCAATGTAAGAAATTGTAGTACTTTCTGAAACATAATAAAAATCAAAATCCATACAATTTTGTTTTGTTCCATGGTAAAGCCTAGACTTAATAAAATCTTAAAGTATGCTATACTGTTTTCATCCTTCTTATGGTAATTAAAATAGCCATAGTAACAATTACAGAAATTTACCTCCAAAGGCATATTTACATTGTGGCTCATGTGATGCAGCCTTCCCTACATATACTTAACATGCGTATATCAAACATATTGTTTTATTTTAATTTACTTTCATAAATAACTTTAGTATATTATGACATATGTTTTTTTTCAGGAATGAAACCCTAACTTGATAACCTCAAGTGATTGACTTACAAGGGCTTTGATATTATTAAGACAGGAATCATCCATATTTTAACTCCATAAAATAGGTAAGGTATGCATAGAGCTGTTTTTCTAAGCTGTATTAGATGAGCCAAACACAACTACTGTGGATACTTATAGTTAGCAAAATCTAACCTAGTAATGACTGCATATATATATGTCTATATACACACACACACACACACACACACAATAAATAGTAACCTCCTTGAGAACATGAATTATGTCTCATTTATTTTTAATAACTTATTGTGCTTTTAGTTCACTATGCTAAAACAGCACTAGACAAATGTTTATTAAATGAATAAATAGACAACTAAGAATTTATACTTCACATATGTGTCTAGTTCTGCTAGGAAAAGCATTGATTTATTAGGTAGACAGTATTGTATAGATTAATGCAAAGAAAACACCTTCTGAAAAACAATTTTAAACAATTCTGTATACCAGAGAACCTAAGTCCCTTCAAGTCAAATTCCTTTGTTATTATATTTGCTTCCAAAATAATGCTACATTATTGACTCAGTTTTTTCTACTATTGCTCTTAGATTCTTCTTTGAGGTATTACCAAGAGGTGTTCATTAGTTCAAAATTTCCAATACTCCTACTCATTTTTCTTTTTATCTGGGAGTTCATTTTTATAACCTTCTTTTGTCGTAGTACAATTTTTAAAACATTCTTCATGAAAGTAGTTTTACTTTTGCATTTTGGCACAGACTATATTCACAAGACTTTGTCAAAACCAATGGGCTTCAGAGTTTCATGAGGCTTGGCATGAACCCTGTCTTCGGATACTACACTTCTCAGCTTACATTTTTTTTTTTCTCCTCAAAAATAAGGCAGTTGTGTGTACGTGAAACCAACACCATATGTAGGCCTACGGAGAGTATCAGGATACATTATATAAATTATTATTGCTTTGGATTTACTGGGTCAGTTGTTCAGGAGACTCTGTGAAGTGCATTGAGTATATGGATGATCTTCCCATTGTATCATAAACACCCCTATCCCAAGCTCTGTAAGTACTAGCGGTGTATTTTGGAAGGGAAAAGCTGTACAATTCTCTGAGCTAGTACGTAACTGAGGGCTGTCAAACAAAACTTAAATGTAGTTTGTATGACTTTCTTTTTTAAGTCTTACTGTCTTTTTTCCTTCTCTTGATACAAGGTAATTAAATATTTTTAAAGGGTGCTAAAGCATCAAGACCACAAATCAGATTTGAACTTAGGAACTACTGTGAAAAATTAAAAAGCACATAGGGAGGGAATCAAATCTTCAAAGTTTGACCCTCCCCTTTCCAACAGATCTTGCCCTGAGCACATATCTATTTTCATTAAAACATGCTGCATTCGGTACCTCTTTCTTTTTCTTTGTCATTATGGAAATGATTTTCAGTTGTATTTAGAGGGTTTTTTTTTTTTTAATAAAGAACTCTGTTTTAGATGATAGGTATTTTAAACTACTAAATGGAGTATTGATGTGTAGGAGGGTATTTGTCTCTTTTTGCACTCTGCAGCTGAATGCCTGAGGCATTTGCAATTGAACAGTGGAAGAGATTTCAAGGAGCAGGCAAATCTGAATGCACCGTGCTCACTAGCCATCAATCTTTCTTTCTCCTGGCATCCCCTCTGTAAGTGTTTACAAGCACACACAAGCACATGTGTGTGCAAATATACATATTATACAGGGAAAATGTTCCCAGGTATGTCTAAACTAAATTTCCTCAGCTCCATTGTTCATATTTTAATATTTCTGGTATTTGGATAGGTCAAACAATCAGTGCACATTTAATGCAGTATTACACCTTATTTGTCAAAAGGCTGTCATACTGGAGGCTAAATCATCTTGCAATTAATGGTATTTTAGGATTGAGAAAAGATTATAACTATACATATGATTTTCAGTTTTCTTGCCTGAAAGTTTATTGACTCCAAATGATAAACTTTGCTCATTCTCTTCTGCTCTGTCTTAGTGACGCTTACACCCATGTAACATGCCACCACTTTTCTAACACAATGGAAACAACAGTCTGCTCTAGTTTACATATCATTATTTTTTTTTAAGTTTTTATTTATTTATTTTTAGAGAGGGAAGGGAGGGAGAGAGAGAGAGAGAGAGAGACATCAGTGTGCGGTTGCTGGGGGACATGGCCTGCAACCTAGGCATGTGCCCTGACTGGGAATCGAACCTGCGATGCCTGGTTCGCAGCCCGTGCTCAATCCACTGAGCTACACCAGCCAGGGCCACATATCATTATTTTTAAAAATGTGTGAATGATGTTGTAAAGAGATGAAGAAGATTACTATTTGGAACAATACTATTTTAAATTGTTTCATAAAATGAGGGCCTTGTAGGTAAAGTGCACTTCAGTTTATGTGTGCTTTTTAAATATCTCAAGCTGTGCAGATTGAATTTTATAAAATTTCACTGCTCTATGTCAGGAGTACGTCTTGACGAATGTAGGTGACAACATAGGCAGAAGCTGAGGACTGAGAGCTGGACACACACATACTAGACTCACTAATTGTCCTTCAATTGGAATTTAAGTAAGTGTTACAGTAGTCTGTAAATTCTAGTTTATATGCTTCTGTATCACGACAAAAATATCATTATTCCATTAATAATTCTATTACTTGTTTTAGATATTTAGTAAGAAAGAAACATTCACATCCATTCCAATAAGAAAAGGTTGATTCTTTAGAGAGGAATGATTTTAAAATATGTATTTTAATAATTATATTAATCATCATTAAATGAGTATAATTTCATATTATTAATGCATAGGGTTATATATAACTATAGTATACTTCATATTGGATCAGAAACTTTATTTGGAAAATTGAACTATTATTTTAGAGATGTGTGTGTGTATTTATGTGAGAGAGAGACAGGAAGAGGGAGAACGGATGAGTTATCTGTAGATTAACACATTATAAACCAACAGAATCTACAAAAAGCTAAATATACAATAAATTCCAAACTAAATTTCATGAGTTAAATTAAAATTTTGCAATAGGGGGCGTTCAACCTCATAAAATCAGTATAGAGAGTTTTTCAACATACAAGAAAGAAAATAGGTTTAAATATAGTATCTCAAAATAGCACAACTTGCAGCAAGTATATAATTTGTGAAGTAATTGGGTAATTAATTGAAAAAAAAAGTTGAGCAGTGCACGAAGCTTGTCCATCTTTCAAAAAATGGAGCTTAGATGGCATATGGCAGAATATAAATGCATCTCTACTCTGTGGCTTTGAATGTTAATTTTATAAACTATTCTAGTTCACCCAATTTGTAAAGCTAAATATAAATTGCAATTCACAGAAGAAATTTTTGACTTAATGTCATGCATTTATAGCTTGTTTTTTTCAAAATTAATATGAAGTTTTATGGAATATTTCCTAAAATTTTAGAATGTCTTCATCTTTAAAATGTTTTCTTACCAGTGTTTTCTTCACTCTGTATTTTCCCAATATAGATCATACCTTACAAAATACCATAGCTACATTTCAAGACCACTGTGTGTTTTACTTTTAATATAACTTGTGTTGATATTTATTGTTTCCTTGCCCACATAGCTCCAAACCTCAATCTTACAGAATTTCTTTACAAATATGTCAGTCTCTTTGGTGCTTCTCTAAACCAGTATTTCCTTCTGACCTCAGCTGAGTCCATTTCTCCTTCTTTTACCTCTCCTTGCATTTGCCGCATTGTGTTAGAGACATTTGTTTATGATGCTGTTTTTGCCTGTAGATTATACTCTACTCAGAGGAGGATATGAAATATTTGTACCCTCAGTATGGAGGACAGTGCCTGAAATATACTCAATAATGTTAATTAATTGAGAAAAAAAATTTACTCGAAAATATTATAGCTCTCTTCAAACAGTAAAGGACATTAAAATACACTGAAATACAAAGAATAACGTATAACTATAAAACATAAAATTATTTTTCTGTCTTGCTAGATAGGTTATTTTTTTCTCTAAATTTTAAATCTTACTTGACTCCACTATTCAGAAATCTAAAAGTATACATGCTCTGCCTATAATGTATAGGGGCTGAGAGGTAGAGTTCTGTCCAGGATTCTGAGTTTACCCAGAGTGACTTGGGGAAGAGTACTTAAACTGACTTTTCTGGTTTTCAAGTCGAGAGAATGAAAATACCAGCACCACATGTTGTATGTTAGATCCCATGGTCTAACATACAGGAAGCCCATAGAACAAGGCTATTTTTTACTGTTAGCTATTATTTTTATCATTGCTTTTGCTCCTTCTTTGAAATTTGTATTTTTAAATTTTACTGTATTTCTTTCAGTAGCATTTAGTTTCCTTGTAGCACAGGTAGCAAACACAAGGCCAGTGGTCCAAACTTGGCCTACCACCTTGTTTTATCTGGCCCTGTACCTTGTTTCTACCCAGTGGCAGTGCCCAGCTCTCACTTAACTGTTAATGAGTAGGTATATTTAGACAGTCTTAAAATTACATTCAGCCCTTTGAAGGCAACTGCTAGGCTGATGTGGCCCCTGATGAAAATGAGTTTGACACCCCTGCCTTAAAGCACCACCCCAGTCACCACACTGTTGTCTATGTCCATAAGTCTTTTTCCTTTTTGCTCAATCCTGACAACCTCTAAACCCACCCCCAACCCTTAGCTGTTATCCTACTCTCTGAGTCTACTTTTATTTTCCTTGTTATTTCAGTTTATTCATTATATTCTTTGTATGAGTGAAATCATATGGTACTTGTCTTTCTCTGACTGGCTTATTTCACTTAGCATAGTATTCTCCAGGTCCATCCATACTGTCATAAAGGGTAAAATTTTCTTCTTTTTTATGGCCGGGTAGTATTCCTAGGTAGTATGGGATATTGTGTAAATACCCCATAGTTCTTTTATCCATTCATCTACTGAAATTTGTGTTCTTTACTGTGTTGGATTCTGAGCTTTGCTTTGCATTAAGAAAATAAATCAAACAATTAAATGTCCTGACTTTGGCAGCTGAGATGCCACCTATCTAATTTTTATATTTTTAGCACAAGTTAATATAGAGAAAACTTTTGAACTTTAAGATTTTTCCTTGATAAATCCAACTGGTAGCCAAATGAAAGACAATCCAACTCACTGAATCTGGAATCACTGAGGTCCCTTTGAATAAATTTTACTCTCACTGCCAAAATCATATTTTTGGACTAAGAAGTTTAAGCATTGTATCTTTTCCTTTTCAGACTCCACTTTATCATATTTCCCATGTTTATCAGACAAAGACAGTACAATATTAAAAGCCAGTATCACTTCTGCAAATTTCTGTTGAACAAAAATAATTTCTGTTCTTTCTGTTGAGCACAGTAGCACTAGCAGTAAAAAAGTTTAGATCAGAAAAGATTTCTCATCTGTTGATTAGGTCTGAGCTCAGGCACAGTGTGGCTTGCTCTTCCTCCTTATGGCATCATGGACTCTGTGCTC
Organism: Tonatia bakeri; assembly: GCA_004024845.1. Classification (NCBI taxonomy): domain Eukaryota; kingdom Metazoa; phylum Chordata; class Mammalia; order Chiroptera; family Phyllostomidae; genus Tonatia; species Tonatia bakeri. The sequence continues at coordinate 55,969 of PVIA01008485.1, read as the reverse complement.
CTGACACTGATAAAGAGCAGGTACCATCGAAGGAGCTAAAATTATAAGTCTGGAGATGTATAGAGGGTAGAGAGGTGACATTTTCACCAAGTTCACTCTAACTCTCACTGTATTTTCTAAAGTTTAGTGTGCTTTTCCATATCTTTCTTCAAATCATCCCAGAAACCCTTCTGAGCTTACCCATCACTGTGTTTGGGCTGAGAATTGCTTATGTCAAATTTGGGACCTTCCACAAGAAGAGGACAATACTCACAGGAATTATGATGTGTTGATGTGGATTGGAAACCTAGGTGACAGCATTTCAAGGGAAGGAGAATGCAGCTGAAATTAACCATTGCCTCCAGCAAACAAATTGTCTCACTACAATTTATATTTTGTCACACTATTGTTAAAGCAAGGGTTTCAGACTCTAAACCAGAGAATCACGTTACTGCAACATTGTGAAAATGGTTATTTAGAGCACAGCAAAAGAGGATCATCACAGTTGTCTGCCTGGGAGGCAGAGAGTTGATGTCTGAAATCATGCTTTCTTTCACTTTTAAAAAAATGCCATTTGATGAACAAGAGTTACGCACTAACAACTATACTCAGTAAATGTAAATTAGGTGCCTCTGGGTTCTAAATTAACATCTCCACTGCTGCCATTGCAGGTTGGTCATCAGAGCCGGGAAGAGTGCAGCTTCCCAACACACCTGCCTTTTGGCATAAAAACACCCACCTTAAACATTGGGTAATTCTAATTTAGGATCAAAATTAACTGGTAATGAAATTTATTTGCTATTAATTTAATTTCAGTAAGTAAAGACAAATTTTAAAATTTAAATGAAAGCATACTATTGAAGCAGAAGAAACTGAAATAATGAAAGAGTAAAAAAGAGTACACGGTACTACCACCAGAACAGTGCTGGAAAAAATAAGACTAGAAGAAATTATTTCACAAATTTTGGCAATTATACTTTGTGTTATTAGAGCAAAGTAAATAAATAGCTTTTTGTGTACAAAAATGTTAAAAATAAAGTGGGATAATTAAAGGATTTTTGGCAAAACTGAATTTTGTAAGAAATTTACTTTTAATAATTAAAAAAGAATTAGTAAAATTGGTCACCAAAGTCATAATGAAAAGTCCCTAAAATATTTTAAAATAATTTTTAACAGGATCAAAACTTATTATTTTGGCTAGCTACAAACTCAAATTTCTGAATACATACAAAAATAATTTAAGTGGAGAGATGAGGAAATGTTCTTAATTTGTGACCAAAAAAATCACACTCATGCTATAGATATTTTTGAATTAAACAGCTATCAAAGAATAATTTGAGGTACTTATTTAAAAAATTAGTTTATATCACTGGACAATGTTTTAGCTGTAAGAGGTCAGAAATCTACATTTATTTTATTTTTAAAACAAAAGATTATTATTTCTCATTGTTTTCTTTCTTTAATTTCATTCAATATATATTGAAGATATTTATGTTCAGACATCTGAAGTAGAGTCTATGAAAGGTATTATGGATAGGATTGTTAAAATTGGTCAGTATGTATGTGTAAATGCTATGATATCACCTGTTTATGGAACTGTTGAAAATAGACAATCTAGTGATCTTGTGTTTTTTGCCAGTACCCACAGGTTAAGTCTTGAAAGAGTTTTACAAAGATCAATTGTTTTGAAAGGATTTGCTGATCATTTGGAGTAAAGATTATCTTGGAATGAAATTCCAAGCTTAAATTAGACAGGCACAAAATGTTGAAATGGAAAGTTTTTACAATACAAATCAATAATCATGATTTACGTATTTTAAAAATCAATCAATATGAAGAATATCTTTATTGTAATTTTATGAAACTTGGTTGCAAAAAGCTACAAGAAAAAAGATGAACCAGAGTTTTGTCAACTCTAGTACTAATATTAAAAAAAATGATTTTTTATAGTATTTAACCTGGTTGTTCAAAAATTTAAGTATATTTAAGTAATTATATTGGAACAACTTTGTTATGTGAATCTATTATTCAACTTTTTATTTTATGAAATCTAGATCATGATTTCAATGAAAATTTGGAGTTGAGATATGCTCTAAGTGTAAAATACACGATGGATTTTGAAGAAGACAGAATGAAAAACAGAATGCAAAATGCCTCCTTAATATATTTATGTTTATTGCATGTTAAAATTATTAGATATATTGGATCAGACAAAATATGTTACTAAAATTAATATCATGTTTCTTTGTTTTTTAAAAATTTGGCTACTAGAAAATTTAAAATTATATATGTGGTTTGCATTATATCTCTACTATATTTTTCTTGAATTATATAATTTTTACTGTTAATATTTTGCCAAATTTTTCCATTTTACTTTGTTTTCTTAATTGTTTAGTAATAAGCAGTATAAATACTAAGCTATAAACTTATTTAGTATTTATACTGTACCCTCTGATCCCTTTTGTTAAGTCATCACCAGAATATTAAGATACTAAATATGGAAATTCTATTTTATTACTAATCTATAAGTTCTCTTATTTCAGACAGTTTTGAGATTTTAATGTTAAAATATTAATCATCAACTAATCGACATTATATCTTTTCCTCCTGGGTGGTGCCATGCAAAAAGCTAGGTTTTGGAGAGTAACACATCCTGTCCTTCCTTTTCTTTTGGATTACTTGTTCTTTAAAACTGAGTTTTTGAAAGCAGAACTTGTCAAGAGAGCTTAAAGTAAGAATAAAAACGTGTACACTTAAATGTTTTCCAGTTGTAAGTGGGTTAAAATAACAGAGGAAAAACATTTTAAAATAGGACTTGCTAGCAAAGTAGACAAGGATAGCCTGGCGCATCTGCGAGACTGTCGACGCCACGCTTCAGCGCTGATGTATGGTAAAATCCTCTGCACTCAGTCACAGGGGAGGTGAATTAGAAATTAGATAAACATGACCCCAGGATCACTAGACACAGGCAACATCACTGTCCTCAAAATGTCCTAGAAGTAGCTCAAATCATAGCTTCCGGGTAATTGGCACAGAGAAACACTTGAAATTACGTGTTGGGACCACAATCTCTGCAACTAATTTAATTATGCTCAGGACCACTAAGATCTGGTCCAGAATGGGATATTAAGGTTGACTTTGAAATGTGAATAATGCTGATTTGTCACAGATCCAGCTCAAAGTGTATTTCTGTTTTAGACTGTGGTGGTCTCTCCAATAGATTTTTTTTTTTTACCTCCAACTTCAGACTCTCGAGAAAAAAACAAAACAAATTGAGAGAGGAAGGAAGGGGAAAAAAGAAATAAGGGTGGCAGAGAGGAAGGTAAAAATGGAAAGAGGAAGATAAAAAAGAAAAAGAAAATTCAGCAATAGCAAAGAAACCAAAAACATTAGAACAACATCTTTATGCCACCATGGTATACATTCTGCAATCCCACATTTCATCATCTTTTGAGGGGGATGGAATAGAAACTACAAATACATTTCAATTCAATGAAGAGATGTTTTTTACCCTTACTTCTTTTCTTCTTTCTCTTGTGAACTTGGACACCTTCAGTATTAGTTATTCTCCCCTATCCTGGCAAGTCCTTGTTTAAAAAGAGTCAGTAGAGTAGAACCCCTAAATTGGGTTCAACTGTCAATCAAAGCTCAATAAATTCAGTTAAATGCATGGGCTTATGCGCATGTCCAGGTGCAAAGGCATATATACACTCGTACATTCACACATACTTACATATGTCACAGAATCCCACTGTGATGAGTGCACTTGAAGCTTAGGATAATGCAGCTTCTCCATCATTACAGCAGCTGGTAGTACAGATATACTATCAGTGCTTTAAGAGAAGTCCTATAATGCACTTGATTATACTATTTGTAAATGAGTTGCCTGACAACACCGTCATGTGCCAAGTAGACCTAGAGAAGGCCAAGGGGAACTAAAATTTTTTTTAAACATTTTTTTAAAAATTTTATTTATTTACTTTTAGAGAGGGAAGGGAGAGGGAGAGAGAGAGAGAGAAACATCAATGTGCGGTTGCTGGGGGACATGGCCTGCAACCTAGGCATGTGCCCTGACTGGGAATTGAACCTGCGATGCCTGGTTCGCAGCCTGCGCTCAATCCACTGAGCTACGCCAGCCAGGGCGGGAACTACAATTTTGATAGCAAAATGTTTTCTTTTAGTAGGGGGCATTATCAAACCAATACTTTATAAAAAGAGACCCTGAACTGATATAAATTATTTATGTGATTCACTTACAAAACAGGCCTAGGCAAATGTCCAGCTTTTTGATGCATAAAAAGTCTTTCTCTGATGTAAATGAAATATAGATATAAACATACCCATTTATTTGCCAAAGATGTTTTATATAAAGTAAAATTCCATGAGAGAAATATTCAAAATTGCAAATGGAGTATTATTAGCTCTACTCCATATTTTCTATGTGTCATCATTAGTATGTGACCCATTAGTGTAAAATCCTTAGAAAATGTATGTGAGACACCTTATTTCTTATCCTCTAAAAGAGATTAAAGCGGTTTAACATAATTGTTGTTGTCTTTTTATTTACCTCTTTTAACACTTTCACTTTAGTTTTCATTATAGCTCTATTCTGTGACCAACTGGACCCCCCACTTAAATGAGGCACAGCCATCTGAGAAAATGAAGACAGCCAGACCAAGCCTGCATGTGGTAAACAGGCAGTCTCATTAAGAAAGAATAAATACCACTATAATTATTTTCTGCTATTTGCCATAATATAGTGCAGCACTTCATCAAATATGACAAAGAGCATTTGCTGGAGACAAACTGAGCTATGAGGAAAGACTAACTCTTCTCATGCACCTTAGTTCATAATGATCTCTGGGCATCTGAAGACCCTGCACCCAACTTCACCCTCTGTTATAATGACAGAGGTTCTTGGGATAGAATTTGTGCACACACATTGTTTACCTTAATCACAGTTTTTAGGCAACTGTGGTATTTCTGAGATATTTTTCTACTCAAATTCATCTTGTGTAAGTTGGCCTATGTTTTCAATATAGACGCACGTGTGTATTTTTTCATCTCCAAAATGTATTTCTAGATTGATTGATATCAAACTCCCTACTAGTCTACTAAGAAATATTTTTTTTCTATAAAGTCTTCTTACTGGCATTATTAAATTAAAATACTTGGACAGGTATTTTTTACTCCTCTTTCTCTTTAAGTAGAATTTAAATAGTTAAGCAAAGAATTTGTTTCCGACATACTGCTGCAGAGGTCTGCTAAAATTCATGACTTTTTCTCATTATTTGCCTAAGTAGTCTATATAATGTAGTGTTTTAAAATAATCTTTAACCTGCCAACTTATGTTAATTATAGTGCCAGCTGAAAATAATGCACTGTTACAACTTTCACAGTTGTAGGTATATGGAAATGTCATGTATTTTTCATGAAACTTACAATATTTTTCAGTAAGTGTGAGCATGTTGCAAAAAATTATAGATAAACCTTGTATGTGCACAATTGGGAGAAAAACTAGATAATCTAAGAAATAAAGCATTAAGGCAATGTAGCCTTAAAGTTTGACATGTTTCCCTTCCAACTATAATTCTGTCCTGTAACTCTACAGATCTCATTCTGTGTTAATAAAAAGAATATTAACTACTTACCTATTTTAGCCAAAGTAATTTGAATATAAATGTCACACAATAATTTATGTGTTAAGTGCTTTAAATTGTGAGATTGCACATTTCTAAGCTACAAAATAGTGCATTGTTTATAATTTCATGACACAGTGGTTCTATAAGATTTATTTAAACAAATACAAAAATGCCAGAAACTAAGTAAAAAACTTATATTATCTACTTTTAGCTGATACAACATGGACTTTAAGAGATACTTGTAATATTATATACTTACAAAGTTGTAAATAAAATGGATTCTGAATTTCCCCCGGAATCTGTAGAGTTGTCCCATCAAATTCAGATCCAATCAAATTTCCTAAGATTCTTCATACTGGTGCAAGTTTAAACTGTGGTCTTCTCTGTTCATTGAGGCATTGCCTTGGTCCTGATCTTTAAACATGGGGCTGACAACAGTAACTACATGAAAATCTGTGGCGAATGTACAGTACAATATACAGATGATGTATTATAGAATTGTACACCTAAGACCTATATAATTTTTTTTGTTCAATTATAGTTGTGTCCATTTTCCCCACATTGATCTCCCTGTCCTGCCCACTGTCCTCTCACATTCAATTCTTCCCCACTACTGTTGTCCTTGTCCATGGGTCCTTTATACATGTTCCTTGACTTAATTCTTCCTCTTCTTTCCCCATTATTCCCCTCCCCCTTTCCCTCTGGTCATTATCAGTTTGTTCTTTATCTCCATGTCTCTGGTTCTATTTTGCTCGCTTGTTTGTTTTGTTGACTAGGTCCCACTTGTAGGTGAGATCATATGGTATTTGTCTTTCCTGCCTTATTTCACTTAGCATAATGCTCTCTAGTTCCATCCTTGCTGTCTTGAAGAGTAGAAGTTTCTTCTTTCTGCTGCATAGTATTCCATTGTGTAAATGTAGTACTGCATTTTATTTGTTTGTTTGTTTGCTTGTTTAAATTGTTGTTCAAGTACAGTTTTCTGCCTTTTACTCCAATCCCAATCCACTCCCCCAGCCCTCCCCACCTCCCTCCCATTTCCACCCCCCTTGTTTGTGTCCATGTGTCCTTTATGCTTGTTCCCATAAACCCTTCCCCTTTTCCCCTTAAATTCCCTCCCCTCTTCCCTCTGGTCACTGTCAGTCTGTTCTCTATTTCAGTGTCTTTGGTTATGTTTTGCTTGTTTGCTTGTTTTGTTGTTTAGGTTCCTGTTAAAGGTGAGGTCATATAGTATTTGTCTTTCACCACCTGGCTTATTTCACTTAGCATAATTCTCTCCAGCTCCATCCATGCTGTAGCAAAGGGTAGGAACTCCTTTCTTTCTGCTGCATAGAATTCCATTGTGTAAATGTACCATAGTTTTTTGATCCATTCATTTCCTGATGGGCACCTAGGTTGCTTCCAACACTTGGCTATTGTAAATTGTGGTGCTATGAACATTGGGATGCATAGGTTCTTTTGGATTGGTGTTTCAGGGTTCTTAGGGTATAATCCTAGCAGTGGAATTACTGAGTCTAAAGGTAGATCCATTTTTAGTTTTCTGAGAAAATTCCATACTGTTTTCCACAGTGGTTGTAGTCTGCAATCCCACTGAGTGTGTGCACTAGGGTTCCCTTTTTCTCCACAACCTCTCCAACACTTGTTTGTTGCTTTGTTTATGATGGCCATTCTGACCAGTGTAAAGTGGTATCTCCTTGTGGTTTTCATTTGCATTTGTCTGATAGCTAGCAATACTGAGCATCTTTTCATGTGTCTCTGGATCCTCTGTATTTCCTCCTTGGAGAGGAGTTGGGCAAAATGGGCAAAATCTTTGCCCATTTTTTGATTGGGTTGCTTGTCCTCTTAGAGTGGAGTTGTGTAAGTTATTTATATATTTTGGAGATTAAACCCTTGTCTGAGGTATCATTGGCAAATATGTTTTCCCATATGGTTGATTCTCTTTTTATTTTGATACTGTTTTCTTTAGCTGTGCAGAAGCTTTTTATTTTGATGAGATCTCATTTGTTTATTCTTTCCTTTATGTCCCTTGCTCTAGGGGACATGTCAGTCAAAATGTTGCTGCATTAAATATCTGAGACTTTCCTGCCTATGTTCTCCTCTAGCACTTTAATGGTGTCACAGCTTATATTTAAATCTTTTATCCACCTTGAATTTAATTTTGTGTATGGTGTAAATTGGTACTCCAGTTTCATTTTTTTGCATGTAGCTGTCCAGTTGTCCCAATACCATTTGTTGAAGAGGCTATTGTTACTTCATTTTATGTTGCTGCCCCCTTTGTTGAATATTAATTGACCTAGAGATTTGGGTTTATTTCTGGGCTCTCTGTTTTGTTCCATTGGTCTATGTGCCTATTTTTATGACAGTACCAGGCTGTTTTGATTACAGTGGCCTTGTAATACAGTTTGGTATCAGGTTTTATGATTCCTCCATGTAGCACTGTATTTTGATCCACTCATTTACTTATGGGCATTTAGGCTGTTTCTAGCATGTAGCTATTGTAACTAATGCTGCTATGAATGTTGAGGTGCCTAGGTTCTTTTGAATTGCTGTTTCAGGATTCTTAGGGTATAATCCCAGCAGTGGAATCATTGGATCAAAAGGCAGTTCTATTTTTAGATTTTTAAGGAAATTCCATACTGTTTTCCACAGTGGCCCCACCAGTCTACATTCCCAACAACAGTGCACTACAGTTCCCTTTTGTCCACATCCTCACCAACACTCATTGTTTGTTGATTTGTTTATGATGACTATTCTCACTGGTGTGAAGTGGTATCTCACTGTGGTTTTAATTTGCATCTCTCTGATAGCTAGTGATGGCCACAGCTGGGACAACCAGGATGACTCAGCTCTGTTTCTCATGTCTCTTCTTTTACAGAGTTGCCCAGTTATGGTCTAATGACAGAGGCAGAGAATCTACTGCTTGTGTCACATATGTTAGCATCCAATGGCCAAAGGAAGTCACACAGCTGAGCTCAGTATCAAGGAGTTGTAGAAGGAGCTTCAAATTTACATGGCAGATGGTGTTCAATTATGGAAGGGTAAAGAATTGAACCAACACCTGTAACTTTAAGACAGCTATGTATTTGAAGTAGGTTATAACTGAACAGCTACCTAGAACTTGAATTTGATGTTGCTTTTTGAGTAATTAACCTTCCTATGTAAGAACACATTCTTGTTTGAACTAAGAGCATCCAAGTCCATATTCACTTGTATATTCTACATAAGTATTATAATATTCTTAAAGAGATTGATGGTGAGCTGAATCTAGATTTTTTTTAAATTTGACTTTAGTCCAAATTTGGCTGGTGTGGCTCAGTGGAGTGAGCATCAGTCTGAGAACGGAAGGGTTGCCGGTGTGATTCAGTCAGGGCACATGCCTGTGTTGTGAGCCAGGTCCCCACTTGGGGGCGTGTAAGAGGCAACCCAATCAATGCATCTCTTGCACATCAATGTTTCTCTCCCTCTCTTTCTCTCTCCCTCCCCCCTCTCTAAATATAAATAAATAGAATTTTTAGAAAAAGTAAAAATTAAAAGTTGACTTTAAATTAAAAAAGAATTGAGCCAATAATGCAATCACTTTCTCATCTGCTTACTTTATTGTGTTTGAGAAATAACTCTTGATATATTGTTAGCTGCCAAAATCCCCCCACAAAAATAATATTTCCCCCAAACTTAGCAAATAGATCTGATGATTTTTAAAAGCTTAATAAATCATGATTTGTTGATTTATTTCTAGGATGTAAGATTGATTGCACATTCTGAAATTTATCTCAGAAATCAACCATATTACTAGAAAAAAGATTAAAAGTACATATCAATTCAATAGATATAGAAATGCATATGATAAAATTCTATATCTATTCATGATAAAACCTCTTAACAGGCTAGAAATGGAAAGCAATATCCATGATATGACAAAGTTTATTCATAAAGAACTTACAACAAATGACATACTTCACTGGGAAATTTTGAAAGCTTTCCACCTGAAAGTGTAGCCAAGACAAGTATGTTAACCATGAGTACATCCACTCAACATCATGTTGAGGTCCTAGGCAATGGAAATGTTACGAAGTTAAAGCTCTAAGAATTGGGAAGGTAAAAATATATCACTCATAATTTATAGATTAGTATAGTTAGGTATATAAGTTCAAAAGAATGCATATACTACTATACTTAGTAAAGAATTTAGTAAGGATATATATGCAAGATTAATCTATAAGAATAAGTTTATTTCATATAAACAATAAATAAGTAGTAAATAAAATTTTAATAAATAATACCACTTATAATAAATAATAAAATCTCTATAAATAAGTATAAATATGTATAAAATTTATTTAGCAAAAAAGAAAAACTATAAAATATTATTGAGAAAAATTAAGAAGGCCTAAATAAATGAATTATTAAAGTTTGTGGATTGGAAAACTTAGTATGTTAAAGATGTAAAGTTTCCACAAATTGATCTATAGGTTCAATACAATCCTAATACATATCCTAGAAGTTTTTGTGGGGTTTTTTTGTGGTAGTTGACAAGCTACTGTGAAATCTTTATTCTAAAATAAAGGTCAAGAATACCCTGGCAATCTGAAGAAAAATATAGGTTTGATGATTTACTCTGCAAATATAAAATCTTTGTATAAATTTATTAATACATAGTTAATATAGTGTGGTATTGACACAGCATATATAATACAAAATGTCCAATGAAAAAGAATCAAGAGTTCAGAAACCGATTCATGATATCCCAAGACATTCTAGAGGAGGTGGCTCTGCTGTGCAATAAGTAAAAGGTGGTCTTCTGACAAATGGTAATTTAAGTAATTGAAAATCCATATGGGGAGAAATCAAGCTTGATCCCATAGAAACAATTTAATTCCAGGTCTATTACAGATGTACATGTGAAAGCATAATAAAGCTCCTACCAAAATCTAAAGAAATGTTTCCTTATGACCTTGATAGACAAAAATTTCTTAAATGAAACTTGAAAAGTATTTAACCATAAAGAAAAATGTTTAGTAGTTTTTACTATATTAAAATTAAGAACATCTATTAATCAAAAGACACTTTTAAGATAGTGAAAATGTAATCTCTGGAGTAAAAGAATACATTCACTACATATAATACACAAAGGGCTTGAACATATAAAAGCTTCCCAAGTCAATAAGAAAAAGATAGGCAATTAAATAGAAAAAAAGAATAAGAGGTGATATCTAAGTGACAAATAAACATGTGAAAAATGCTCACTGTCATTAATTGAAGAGGATACCAGCCAGCAATATCCATCCCTGCTGTGGATGCTCGTCGAAACACGAGAAAAACATACACAGAGACAACCAGGTCCTGTGGGGGAATAGAAACAGCACGGCTACTCTCTCTCCTGGAGAGCGCCCCATTTCCATTCCCAAAAGGTTTTTATTAAGAATACCAACTTAATTTGTGGATTCACAGTCTGGCAGAAAAGATCAAAGGGAATAGGTGACTTACAAAGGTGCTGACAGAACTCCCGCTGTGATTCTGGGCAAAGATTGGAGTTTTATCATTTGAAAGGACTACAAGGCCCAAAGGGCTGTTTTTGTTTCCAGTCTGTGCCTTTAAATCCCAAGTTAATAACATCCTCCAGCAAACAGATCTCACAGGATCTTGCATATTCTATGTCCCAGGCCTGATTACCCCCGGGGGGTCCACCATCTCTGGTCTGGGCCGCACCCCTCTGCTATTTTCACAGGTTTGAGTTGCTCAGAGGTGACAAAGGCAGCCAGGAGACTCGGATTTCTTACATCTAAGAACAAAGACTCAGGCTTTGACAAAGCCAAGGGGGCAGGGATTGATGTCGATCACCCCTTCATTTCCATAGCCCCAGGTCTCTTCCCAGAGACCTCCTTGTGATCATGCGTGTCTTAGGCAATTCCCTCTGTGGGAAATCTTACCTGTCATTGGCTAACTGATCAAGCTAGGAGGCCAGGCACTGAACAGGCAGTGTTCATGCCAGGGAAATAAGTTTTGTCTCCTTAGTGGCTCCTGGTCTGGAGGTCTCTCACTCAGCCTAAGTCACTGGGGGTTACAGCTTCCTCAGACCAGGCAGAGTGGTCTCCAACAATTAATAAGCAGAAAAAAACAAAATAAAACTGTAGCATTTCATATTCCATACCCACCAAAATGACAAATCACAGAAGGAAGAAAACTGACATTACTAAGTACTGGTGAGTTACTAAGTACATGGAGCAGTAGGAGCTCCCACACCCTGCTGGTAGAGTGCAAATTGCTTTAAACACATTGGATAATCTTTTAGAATTATCTTGTAAAATTGAAACTATTATCCAGTCTAGCAATTTCATCACCAGGTATTATAAAAATACATGTACATATGCACCAAAACTGGTATGCATCAATGTTCATGGCAACATTATTCATAATACACAAGAATTGAAAATAAGCTGAATATCCTTCAACAGTAGACTGAATAAAATGTATGCATTTATACAATGAATTACTACAAAGCAACAAAAAGGAAGGAATATATATATATACCTGGTTTCTTTTGCCCCACATTATGTTTGTGAGATTTATTCATTTGTGAATATATATAACACACACACACACATATATATAACACATATATATTCACAAATGAATAAATCTCACAAACATAATGTGGGGAAAAAGAAACCAGAAATGAAATAATATACACTCTAGGATTTTATCTGTATAAAGTTTAAAAATAAGCAATAGTACATGACAATGTTAGAGGCACAGGCTTTAATTTAAAAGAGGAACAAGGCATTTCTGTGGTGCTGGCAGTGCCCTATTTCTTGACCCATTTGATGTTAACATGGATGTTTGTTCTGTGTTAATTTTTTGAGATATGCCTTTTCATTTTCTACACTTTCTATATGTAGTATATGTTACTATAGAATACTTTTTCAGAATAGATGTTACCTTTTTGGGATCACGAAATTTTGGTTGTTTGCAATACTAGAAAGAATTTTGTGATCACGAATATTTAAGTCAGAATGATACACCAGAACTAGCTACTGGCAAACTTTGCAGATGATTATTCTTTAGAAAGAGAAACAGTATTTCCCCCCGGTTTTATTTCCCCTAAGCACAGTAGAGGGGGTTTAGGCCTTTTTCCCAATAAAAGCAGGCTATAATATCAAGAGATGCAATATATTTTGAATCCATGCAGGATCTTCCTTCCTGCTGTGCTTAATTTCCTAATTTGATGCTGCCACAAAAACAGGTGCAATGTGATGCCCAGTAGAAAAAGCAAGTTCAAGTTTGATTTTCATTGGAACCGCATGGACCTTACTGTAAATTGATCTTGCTCATTCTGGTTGGGCAGATGAACCACAGATTCTTAAAAGGTTTTATTTTAAGATAGGGTAATAGAAAACAAAGTTACTTTATAAATTAAGAGTAGTATATTTTTTCCACATGGAGCCAAATTTATCAAACCAAAGATATTTTTTTCTCTAAATTTCAATATTTAACTCAATCTTGTGACAGAAAGAATAGTTGCTGAAATTATTGAAAACTGTTTAGTAAATGCAGTCATGCTAAATGCTCATATGTCTGTTATCTATTTTGAGTCTGATTTCAAACTAACTTGACAATTGGATCCATAATTTAATGGAAAATGCCAAATCTAAAAAAAACATTTTTAATGACTATAAGTGAATGAAAATGAGGGCTGCCTATATGCCTAAAATGCTAATTTGTTTAAGTGACAAGATAAATATCCTTTCTCCTTTCACCGATTATGTAATCATCTCAACTGTGAGTTCAGACCTATCCCTACAACAAGAAAACAGACTGCAGAAGGAATTATTAAGCAGGCAGGCCTCAGTCAAGCAGTCATTTTTTAACATGGGAATTGATTCTGCCTTACAAAACCTACCATTAAAGTGCTGAGTGACTGTTTAGGTAGCGGGAGAGGTTATCAGACAAAAGCTTCATATTATTGTCTATAAATATGTTTCTAGCGTATCTCATATTTGGTGTTACTGAAGGAAAAAGAATATTTTTTCATTTGTATTATGACTTAGATATACTTGTGCTCCACTTTGCTAGTTTTGGGGGTAGAAAATAAATTCATATTTGTGGATCATTCAGATTAAGTGTTTCAAATCCCATTTAGCTTTTCCAAGAGTATCTTTCTTTCCTATCATGGTTGCCTCACTCTACCTCCTTTTTGATCATACCAAAAGCTCAGAGACAAATATCATTCACAGCCTTATTCCTGTTCTCATGGGTTTACAAAGAGAAAGGTGGAGACTCAGATTTCTTTCCTGGCAACTGGTAATCCTGCTGATACTTTCTTCCATGAAGAGTCAATGTTTAAACACAGTGATTCTGCCAGTTCTTGCTCACTGTGATTAAAGGGAGGAGAAGGTCGGGGTAGGGGGAGAGTCCCACTCTTCCGGCACCATTCTCTGACTCCTACTTAAAAGTTCCAGGTCAGTTTGTAGTTTCTTACCAACTAACCCTAAGGAGGATTTTTATTTCAGGCATACATGCTTTGTTACCTGTCCTTTTTGCTTTTAATCTTCTCTACTTTTTTTCTCTCCAAGTATGACTACCTCCACTTGCTTTGCTTCTCTTTACAAAAGCCAATCCAAATTTTTGGTTCTTAGGAAGACTAATACTTGACTTTAGGGAAATATACACTTTCTCAACTATAAAGCCAAGACCTAATTTTGCCAAAGTTTGGTGAAGGACTAGAAAACTTTGAAGAAAGAAGTCTAACACAGGCCACCCTTTCAGCAGCTTTAGGTTCGGTCTTTACTTCTCTCTCTTATTCACACTGACCATTGGACTTTATTGATTACACTGTTTTCTTCTCTCCAGTTTCACTCTAGCTACCTCACTGGGACATGCACCAGCCATTCATTAATGGCCCTCTCCTTAATATTTCCCCTTTCAATTCCTTCTCTATGCAGGGATCTTTTGATCTCATCATTCTTAAATCTCATTAATCTTAGAACACATCCAAAACAACTCAACAAGGATTCTAGCTTCTGTGTAATCTGAGCTAGTTGCTGCTTAAATTTCTAGCCTCACCTCTAGCTTGCCTTTTCCTTAAAATCTATGACCAGTATTTTTTTTCTAATTTTATTTTTTGATTACAGTTTACATTCAATACTATTTTGTATTAGTTTGGGTATACAGCATGGTGGCTAAACAATAATATACTTTACAAAGTGTACCCTCTGATATTTTCAGTACCCACTTGGCAGCATACATAGTTATTACAATATTACTGACTATATTCTCTAAGATGTTTTTCGCATCCCCTTGATCCATTTGTATCTTAATCCCTTCACATTTTTTACTCAGTCCTCCAACCTCCCCTCCCTTCTGGCAACCATCACTCTGTTCTCTATAGCTGTTAAACTGTGTCAATTTTGTTTGTTGGTTTGTTTGTTTTGTTCTTTAGATTCCATTTATAAATGAAATCATATGGCATTTTTCTTCCTCTGACTGACTTATTTCACTTAGCATAATACACTCTTGGTCTATCCACGTTTTCACAAAAGGCAAGATTTTGTTCTTTTTCATGGCCAAGTGTGAATTTTACCCAGAACACCCTTACTTCTTCTGTGGCCCAGGCCGTCTCACAAGCCAGTTCTTTAAGTAGAGCCCTTTTCTTCTTGTGCCTTTCTGTAGTTGGCTGACTCACACTCAAATTTCATGTTTGTCCTAACCTTCTGGATGAAGTCATTCCATCTCCTCTTCTTTCTTACTTTCTTCCTATGCCCTTCTGAGTTACGGCCCTTTTTTATTTCTCCTTCAGCACCTTCTGTGTCTCCCACCCTAATACCATGCTATACTGTATAAATTTACTTGTTACTATTCTCAATTAGTTGGTAGACTCCAAAATTCTGTTTATTTTTTACCAAACAGTCTGACATGGTACCCTCTCTCATTACTTCTTTGTTGAACTAAAGTAAACTACATATGATGCTACTTAATTTATTCACACTTTTCCTGATACATTCCTCATTTTATCCTAAACTCTTTTTGAATCTCAAGATTTTACTCCTTAGTCCTTGATCTTAGGGCTTACATTCTCTTTTTTCCTTTATTGGTTTCAACAGCTTCTTGAGAACAAATGTATCAGTAAATATTTCAAGATATTGCTTGTCTTCAAATGTCTTTATTTCCACACACAATTTATTAATATTTTGCCTAGGTATAGAAATTAGTTTGAAAATCATTATCTTTCAGAAATATGAAGATATGACTTCTTTCTTAATCCCCAAATTATTTAGTGAAACACATCAGTGGATTTTTTTGGAGAGTAAAACATGGATCATTTATTTTTTATTTTTCCCAGAAGTTTAGATATTTTATTGTTGTTCTATTACAGTTGTCCCAATTCACATTAGTGTTTTAACTAGAGCAAACTCAGCTCTTACATCTGGAACAAGAAAATCTTTGAGTTTCATATATCTCAATTATGAAACTAACAGTTCAAATTATGGGAGACCTGCTAAACAGCAACAACTAAAATGTGATTCTTACATTATCTAGATTTAGAAGAAAATGAAATTGACTCATGAAATTTAGTTTTCTAGTTCTAACAAACTTTTAATTTCAATAGTACTTATGCTTTGTAATTTGAATATAATTTCCAAGGTCTTTAGGTCACTTAAAATCTTGGGCTAACATTATTGTTTTATTGGGTTGGCCAAAAAAAATCCATTTAGTGTTTTTTTTTTAATTAAAGACACATTTTTTATCATTGCTTTATTT
Organism: Tonatia bakeri; assembly: GCA_004024845.1. Classification (NCBI taxonomy): domain Eukaryota; kingdom Metazoa; phylum Chordata; class Mammalia; order Chiroptera; family Phyllostomidae; genus Tonatia; species Tonatia bakeri. The sequence goes on along the minus strand of PVIA01008485.1, from coordinate 39,596 downwards.
TTTAAATTATTTTATTGTTGTTCAATTACAGTTGTCTGCATTTACCCCTCACCATTGCCTCTCCCCACCCCAGTCATCCCCACCTCCTTCCCCTGCTTCCACCCACCCTTGGTTTTGTCCATGTGTCCTTTAGAGTTGTTCCTGAAAACACTTCTCCCCTTTCCCCCATTATCCTCTTCCACCTCCCCTCTGGTTACTGTCCATTTGTTCTTAATTTCAATGTCTCTGGTTCTATTTTGTTTGCTTGTTTGTTTTATTGATTAGGTTCCAGGTAAAGGTGAGATCATATAGTATTTGTCTCTCACCGCCTGGCTTATTTCGCTTAGCATAATTCTCTCCAGTTTCATCCATGCTGTAGCAAAGGGTAGGAGCTCCTTCTTTCTTTCTGCTACATAGAATTCCATTGTGTAAATGTACCATAGTTTTTTGATCCATTCATTTACTGATGGGCACTTAGGTTGCTTCCAGCACTTGGCTATTGTAAATTGTGCTGCTACGAACACTGGGGTAATAGGTTCTTTTGGATTGGTGTTTCAGGGTTCTTAGGATATAGTCTTAGCAGTGGAATTGCCAGGTCAAAAGGCAATTTCATTTTCAGTTTTTCGAGAAAATTCCATACTGTTTCCACAGTGGCTGCGCCAGTCTGCATTCCCACCAACAGTGCACTAGGGTTCCCTTTTCTCCACATCCTGTCCAACACTTGCTCTTTGTTGTTTTTTATGATGATCATTCTGACCAATGTAAAGTGGTTTCTAATTGTGGTTTTTATTTGCATCTTTGTGATGCTGAGCGTCTTTTCATGTGTCTCTGGGCCCTCTGTATATCCTCCTTGGAGAAGTATCTGTTCAAGTTTTTTGCCCCTTTTTTAATTGGGTTGTTTTTCTTCTTGGAGTGGAGTCATGTGTATTCTTTATGTATTTTGGAGATTAAACCCTTGTTCAAGGTATTACTGGCAAATATGTTTTTCCATATAGTTGGTTCTCTTATCATTTTAATGCTATTTTCTTTAGCCATGCAGAAGCTTTTTATTTTGATGAGATCCCATTTGTTTATTCTTTCCTTTATGTCCCTTGCTCTAGGGAACATATTGGTGAAAATATTTCTGTGTGGAATGTCTGAGATTTTCCTGCCTGTTTTCCTCTAGGACTATTATGCTGTCACAACTTATATTTAAGTCTTTTATCCACATTGAACTTATTTAGGTAGGGTGTAAATTCGTTATTGAGTTTCATTTTTTTTTCATGTAGCTATCCAGATCTTCCAACACCATTTGTTGAAGAGGCTATTTTTACTTCATTGTATGCTTCTGTCCCTTTTGTCAAATACTAATTGACTATAGAGACTTGGGTTTATTTCTGGGCTCTCCATTCTATTCCATTGGTCTATGTGCCTGTTTTTATGCCAGTACAAGGCTGTTTTGATTACAGTGGCCTTGTAATACAGCTTGGTATCAGGTATTGTGACCCCTCCTATTTTGTTCTTTCTCAAAATTGCTGCCACTATTCTGGGTTGTTTATGGATCCATTAAATTTTTGAAATGTTTGCTCTATATCTGTGAAATATGTCATTGATATTTTCATAAGGATTGCATTGAATTTATAAATTGCTTTGGGTAGTATGGACATTTTGATGATGTTAATTCTTCCAATCCATGAGCATGGTACATGCTTCCATTTTTTTTGTGTCTTCCTTAATTTCTTTCTTCAGTGTTGTGTAGTTTTCTGAATACAGGTATTTTACATCCTTGGTTAGGTTTATTCATAGGTACTTTATTTTTCTTGTTGCTATATCAAATGGTTTTTTTCCTGATTTTTTTTCTGATATTTCATTGTTTGTATACAAAAATGCCTTTGATTTCTGAATATTGACTTTGTGTCCTGCTGTTTTGCCAAATTTACTTACTTCGTTGAGTAGTTTTTTGGTGGAATCTATAGGATTTTCTATGTACACTACCATGTCATCTTCCAACAATGACAGTTTTGCTTCCTCTTTTCCAATTTGGATGCCTTTTATTTCTTTTTCTTTTCTGATTGCTGTGGCTAGGACTTCCAATACAATGTTGAATAAAAATGGTGAAAGTGGACATCCTTGTCTTGTTCCTGATCCTAGTGGGAAAGCTCTAAGCTTTTGCCCATTGAGTATGATGTTGGCTGTAGCTCTCTTGTATATGACCTTTATTATGTTGAGAAATCTCCCTCTATTCCCACTTTGCTGAGTGTTTTTATCATCAACGGGTGCTTTACCTTATCAAATACTTTTTCTACATCTATTGATATGATCATGTGATTTTTGTCTTTCTTTTTGTTTATGTGATGTATTATGTTTATTGATTTGCGAATATTGTACAATCCTTGCATCCCTGGGATGAATCACACTTGATCATGGTGTATGATGTTTTGAATGTATCACTGGATGCAGTTTGCCAATATTTTGTTGAGGATTTAGCATCTATGTTCATCAGCAATACTGGCCTGAAGTTTTCTTTCTTTGTTATGTCTTTATTAGGTTTTGGGATTAGGATGATGCTGGCTTCATAAAAAGAGTTTGGGAGTCTTCCATCTTCTTGGATTTTTTGGAATAGTCTGTGAAGGATAGGGGCTAGCTCATACTTAAAACTTTGTAAAATTCTCCTGTGAAACCATCCAGTCCAGGGCTGTTGTGTGTTGGGAGTGTTTTGATTACTGCTTCAATTTTGCCAGCTGTTATTGATCTATTAAGGCTTTCTGTTTCTTCTTCATTGAGTTTTGGAAGATTATATTTTCTACCAATTTGTCCATTTCATCTAGGTTTTAAAATTTCTTGGCATATAATTCTTCGTAGTAATTTCTTACAATCCTTTGTATTTCTGTTGTATCAGTTGTAATATCTCCTCTTTCATTTCTGATTTTGTTTATTTGGGTCCTCTCTTTTTTTCTTGATGAGTCTGCTTAAAGGCTTGTCGATTTTGTTTATCTTTTCAAAGAACCAGCTCCTGAATTTATTGATCCTTAGAATTGTGCTTTTATTCTCTATGTCATTTAACCCTGGTCTGATCATAGTAATTTCCTTCCTTCTACTTGCTCTGGGCTATCTTTGTTGTTGCTCCTTGAGTTTTTGTAGGTGTAGGGTTAGGTTGTTTATGTGAAATGTCTCTATCTTTTTTAGGTAGGCCTGTATCTCTATGTACTTCCCTCTCAGGACTGTCTTCATAAAGACACATTTTTTATTTTCACCAAAAACTTTATTGATTTGAGTATGATTATTTATTGATTATTTTATTGATTTTGAGTATTGATTAATATTTTGAGTATGTCTGCTATCTCCTACTAGTGGCTTCTGGTGAGTAGAGGGCAGACATCTCCCACTGAGTAAGACAGCCCCACAGCAAATAATTATTTGGCCAAGAGGTTAATAGTACCAAGAAACTTTGCAAACCACTTTTGACATGTTTGATCAGTCATAGCACCTTCTCCATATATTGTACAAATCATTTTTTTTTGCATTTCAGTTGCGTTTTTACCTTTCTTGAAATAATAAAGCATAACACCAAAACTGTGGCATATTTTCTTCCATCTTCAATATTAAAATTGCTGCATAAAAATTTACCAGTTAAAAGATAATTTACCAATTTTGATAAGTTTTTTAAAATGCATGCCAATATGACAGCTATCACAATACAATCTAGCAAAATTTTTCTGAATGAAGTTAAAGACACCTAAGCACTACTAGAGTCATCATATAGAAAAAACTAAACAAACTTTTGGCCAACTCAATAAAAAGTTGACATATAACTAATTTTACTTTGTGTATGCATGTGCCTGTGCAGTTCTGAGTTTAAACATATGTATAGATTTGTGTAACTACTGCCACAATCAGGACATGGAACAGTAACATTATTCCAAAAATCTCCTTTATACTGCATCTATATAGTCAAGTGCTCCCCAATCCCTAGCCCCTGGCAAACACTAAAACACTAATCTCTTTTCTGTCCCTATACTCGCAGCTTTTCCAGAATGTCACATAAATGGAGTCATACAATATGTATGTAACTGATTTCTTTCATGCAGTATAATGCCTTTAAAATTCATTCATGTTCTTGTTATCAAGAGTTTATACATTTTTTTTAATTTATTTATTTTTAGAGAGGAAAGGGAGAGGGGGAGAGAGAGAAACATCAATGTGCGGTTGCTGGGGGACATGGCCTGCAACCTAGGCATGTGCCCTGACTGGGAATCGAACCTGCGATGCCTGGTTCGCAGCCCGCGCTCAATCCACTGAGCTACGCCAGCCAGGGCTAAGAGTTTATACATTTTTATTGCTCATTGTTATTCCACTCTAAGAAAATACTACCATTTATTTTTCCATTCATCTATTGGTAGTCATTTGGGTTGCTTCCAGATTTAGGCAATTATGAGCAGATCTGCTATAAACATTTATACACGTTTTTTGTGTGAACGTAAATTTTTATTTCTCCAAGGTAAAACTTAGGAGTGGGGATACTGGGACTTGTGGTAAGTCCCAGTAAGTCTTAACTTTATAAGGAACTTTTGAACTCTTCTTCAGGTAAGGTGTATCATTCTGCATTCTCCTCACAGTGTGAAATGGTTCCACTGGTTCTATCTCCTCATCAGTACTTGTCAGGTTTTATTCATTCATTCATTCACTTTAATCCTCATCCAAGGATATGTTTATTGATTTTAGAAAGAAAGGAAGGGGAAGGGAGGGAAGAGAGAGAGAGAGAGAGAGAGAGAGAGAGAGATGTGAGAGAGAAACATTGGAGGGTCGCCTCTTGTAAGCTCCCCAAATAGGGATTGAATCCACAACATAAATGTGTGTCCTGACTGGGAACTAACCCTGCAACCCTTGGTGTATGAAACGATGCTCCAGCCAACCGAGCCACCCAGTCAGGGTGGTATTGACAATTTTTAGTTTTAGGTATTTTAATAGATGTTCAGTAGTATCTAAATGTGATTCTATTTGTATTTTCCTAATGGCAAATAATATTAAGTGTTATTTCATGTGATTATTTGCCATCCAGAGATAGTTTTCCGGGAGGAAGGTGTTCTAATATCTTGTCTGGTTTTATTGGGTTGTATGTTTTATTATTGTTAAGTTTTATTATTGCCTTTGTATGCAAGTGCTTTATCATGTTTTCAAATGTCTCTCTCCTACTTCCTCTCTCTCTAAAACCAATAAATATATGCTTGTGTAAGGACGAAAAAAAAAGTGTTTACCGTTATTTCCTGAAACATGGTTTTAATAGCTTCTTTAAGGTCTTTGACCCAAATTCCAATATCTGCATCATCCTGGTGTAGTTAACTCTAGTGTGCTTTTCCTTGTGAGATATCAAGTGTTTCTATTTTTTTGTATAGAAAGTAAACCTGTAATATATCCCTGACTTTTTGAATATCATGTTATGTGACTCTGGGTTGTGCTAAATCCTATAGATGTTGAGTTTTGATTATTTGTTTTCTTTAGCATGTATTTCATCCAATTAGATTTAGGCTATGAGTTCCTTTCTAAGTTTATACGTTGTAGCTTCAATGCCAGTTCAGTTTCAAGGCCTTCGTGGCGCCTTTCCTGCATGTGTACCACACAGTGGCCAGGTTCGGACCTGGGATGTGCCTAAACTGCAATTTCATTCTCAAAGCCTTTTCTGTGCCATTAAGGGCAGTATCCACACATGTGCATGCAGCTCAGGAGTAAGCACAGCGGCCAAACACAGTTTTATGGGATTGCTTCCTTGAACTCCCTCCTCTCTACAGTCTCTCCAAGACTTTCTAGTTCCCAGAAACCTTCTCTTCCTGGTTCTCTGATGGAGTTTAAGTTCCCTGGCTTTGTCTTGCATTTACTTCCCTTTACTGTGTATGCCTCCAGGGCAAAATGGTAAAAAGACTAGAGGAAGAAAGTAATGGGATTTTCCCTGTGCTATTGCAACCACAGTACCTCTCTGATCAGAGATGTTTTCTCTCCCTTGAAATTCAGGCATGTTCTGTCCAGCTGCCACTGCTGCTACTTGGGATTGCCTGGGGGCTAGGACAGTAGAGAATAGAAAAAAATAGCCTGAAAATTTAAAAAAAAGAAAAACATGGTATTTTCCTTGCTTATTTGACACATAGGGCTCTGTCTTCCAAATTTTCATAAAAGAAATAGAGAGCTTCTCTTAGAGCTGTTTCTGCCTGCGTTTGCATTCAGGCTAGGAAATACAAGAAAGAAAAAGATCTTGTGACTCACTGCCGGTTCAGTGGCACTTTCAGCAGGATTACCCTTCATATTCTGGTACTCAGCTCCATTTTGTCCAGGGGTTTTAATTGATTTGTTTAGAGAGTTAGGGTAGAATATGCTTATTCTATCTCTACCAGAACAGAACTTCTGTTTTTAAAAGAATAATTAAAAATTTTAATTGTGGTAAAAAAAAACCCCTACATATTATCAAATTTATGATTTACCTGTCTTTAAGTGTACAGTTTAGTAATGTTAAGTGTACTTACACTGTTGTGCAATAGGCCTCCAGAACTCTGATTTTGCAAACTGTAAGTCCTATATGCACTGAATAACAACTTCCTATTTTCTCCTCACTCCAGAGACAGGAAACCACTATTCTACTTTTTGTTTCTATGTTTGACTACATTAAGTACCTCATAGCAGTGGAATCACACAGTATTTCTCTTTTTGTGACTGCGTTATTTTACTTAATATATGAATATTGTCTTCGAGTTTCATCCGTGTCGTAGCATGCAGCAGATTTCCTTCTTTTCAGGGCTGAATGATATTTCATTGTATGTATATACCACATTAAAATTCATTCACTCACCAATAGAAATTGTATTAACCTCTTAGCTATTACTATGAATATAGGTATGCAAATAACTCTTTGAGACTCGGCTTTCCATTCTTTTGTATATAATCACAAGGGGGGTGGCTGAATCATATGGTAACTTCATTTAACTTTTTGAGGAAACTCCATACTATTACAATAGCAGGTATGCTACTTATATTTCCACTAATAGTATAAAAGGCTCTATTTTTTCCACATTTCTCACCAACATTTGTTAATTTCTGCTGTTTTGGTAGCAGCTATTCTGATAGGTGTGAAGCTATAAAGCACATTATGGATTTGATTTTCATTTCTCTGATCGTTAGTGATGTTGAACATCTTTTCTTATGCTTGTTGGCCATTTATATATTATTTTTAAGTATATTTCATTGATTATGCTATTACAGGTATCCCATTTTTCTCCCTTTTCTCCCCCTTTTTCCTGCACCCCTCCACTCTCCAGCAATCCCCCTGTATAGTTCAGGACCATGGGTTGTACATATAAGTCCTTTGGATTCTCCATTTCCTATACTACTCTTAACCTCCCTCTGTCTATTTAGTACCTACCAATTATGCTTCTTATTCCCGGTACCTTTTTCCCCACCCTCCTTCTACACCCTGTCCACTGATACCCCTCCCTGTGATCTCCATTTCTGTGATTCTGTTCCTGTTCTACTTGTTTGCTTAGTCTTTGTTTTGTTTTTTAGGTTCAATTGTTGATAGTTGTGAGTTTGTTGTCATTTTACTGTTCATTGTTTTTTATCTTCTTTTTCTTAAATCAGTCCTTTTAACATTTCACATTATAAGGGCTTGGTGATGATGAACTCCTTTAACTTGGCCTTATCTGGGAAGCACTTTATCTGCCCTTCCATTCTAAATGAAAGCTTTGCTGGATAGAGTAATCTTGAATGTAGGTCCTTTCCTTTCATGACTTCAAATACTTCTTTCCAGCCCCTTCTTGTCTATAAGGTTTCTTTTGAGAAATCAGCTAGTAGCCTTATGGGAACTCCTTTGTAGGTAACTCTCTCCTTCCCTCTTGCTGCTTTTAAGGTTCTCTTCTCATCTTTAATCTTGGGTAACTTAATTATAATGTTTCTTGGTATATTTCTTCTTGGATCCAACTTCTCTGGGACTCTCTGAGCTTCCTAAACTTGCATGTCTATTTCCTTTGGCAGATTGGGGAAGTTTTCCTTCATTATTTTTTCAAATAAGTTTTCAATTTCTTACTCTTCCTTTTCTGGTAGCCCTTTGATTTGGATGTTGGAACATTTAAAATGTCCCAGAGGTTCCTCAGCCTCTCCTATTTTTTTTGAATTCATATTTCTTCATTCTGTTTTGGTTGGATGTTTATTTCTCCCTTTTGCTCCAAATCATTGATTTGAGTTCCGATTTCCTTCCCTTCACTGTTGGTTCCCTGTATACTTTCCTTTGTTTCACTTTATATAGCCTTCATTTCTTCCTTCATTTTGCAACTGAACTCATCATTTCTGTGAGCATCCTGATAACCAGTGTTTTGAATTCTGCATCTGATAGATTATCTATCTCCTAATTGATTAGTTCTTTTTCTGGAGTTTTAATCTGTTCTTTCATTTTGGCCATATATCTTTGTCTCCAGCACCTTTTACATTGTAAGGGGTGGAGCCTTAGGTATTTGCCTGGGTGGAGCTACCCACTTGGATACCTTGTAGCACTATATGTGGGTGAGGGGTCAGAGAGGGAACAATGCTGCTTGCTCAGTTCTTGCTCCGCTTTCCATCACTTCCTTCACTTCCCTCACTTCCCACAAGTGGATTGTGCCCTTTGTGGTGCTGGTTCGCAGGTGGGTAGGCTTGTATATGTTCTAGGATCCCATGGGTCTTTTTGATGGACTCTCTTGTGAGACTGGGAGTTTTTCCCACCACCTCAACCCCTACAGATTTTTACAGTGAGAGCTTTTGAGGCTTTATTTCTCTGCGCTGGAACCCTGGTTTGCACAGTTTGTCTTGGTCCCCAGTTGTTTCTCCTGGCTTATTCCGCACTAACATGGGAAATCCCATCCTCCAGTTGCCAGCTGCATCACTCGGCCCTGCTTCCCATCTCTGCCCCTTCTATCAGTCTGGATGAATGTTTCTTCTTTAACTCCTTGGTTGTTAGACTTCCATGCAGTTCAGTTTTCTGGTAGTTCTGGTTCTTCTTTGTTTTTAAATTGGTTGTTATCCTTCTTTTGGTTTTGTGAGCCAGTGAAATGTTTCTACCTACATCTCCATCTTAACTGCAACTCCACCAATCCATGTATACATTATCTTTAAAGAAATGCTTATTCAAGTCCTCTGCTTATTTTCTAATTGGGTTATTTATTTTTTGTTGTATTGTAGGCATTCTTTATGTATTCATGATATTAACTACTTATCAGATATGATTTATAAATATTTTTTTCACATTTTGTAAGCAGAATCTCTATTTTCTTCTAACTTGCAGTGCTACTATTGATTCTGCTTTATTGATTCTTGTATGACAATTTTTTCCCCACCTCTGGAAACACGATCTTCTCTTTACTTCAGTGACCAAAAGTTTTATGACAATATAATTTGACATGTGATATACTGTCTCATTTTTATGGGCCCTTTTCATTTATAAACTTTTCTCCTTCTGTTTTTGGTAAAAATACTTGAATTTGTTCTATGATTATATTTTTGATTTCTGTATCTTCTTTTTAAGTTAAATTTATTGGGGTGACATTGATTAATAAAATTATATAGGTTTCAAATGTACACTTCTATTATATAGTACCTGTACATTGTACTGTATGCCCACCAACTAAAGTCAAATCTTCTTCCATCACCGTATATTTGACCTGCTTTACTATCTGGTACCTCCTCCCTTCTCTCTGTAACCAGCACACTGTTGTCTGTGTCTAGGAGTTTTGTTCGTTTTTCTTGTTTGTTCATTTGTTCCTTTCAGTTTTATATCCCGCATACAAGTGAAATTATAGAGTTCTCAACTCTTCTTTTATTATATTGTCTTATTTATGAATCTGTCTTTTATCAGTTAAGTTTATATTAGTGATTACTGTTATTTGAACTTATTTCTATTATATTATTTTGAGTTTTGCATTTACTGTGTTCCATTATTTGCTTCTTTTGCCTCTTGTCTTTTTAGACTACTATTGGATTGTTAGACTTTTCTTTATTTGCTTTTATTCTGTTATTATTCTGAAATTGGGTATGTTTAAATCTTCCATTATGATTTAACCTTAAGGACATATTTTCTATGTCCGTGTAGATGTTAGGAGCAGGGATGTTTAACTTATATTCAGTATTTAACACTCTCTGGGCTGCCTAATGCTTACTTATCCTTTGAGTTTGGTTCCTTTGTGGCAATAGAACATTTATTTGTTTATTCATATTTTTCCAGCATTTCTGTGTTTGTAAGAGGAGGGGTTACGCTGCAGAGTTTAGTCTATTATGTTGCTTTACAGAGTACTTTACCCTCTTAGCAATTGTCATCAACAACATAAACAAATGTATATATTTTTATGTGAATGTATCTATTGAGTGATGATTCAAAACAAATATATGCTTTCATATGATTTTATATAATATACCTTTTATTAGCATGAACTTGATAAAAATCTATCTCATTTTTTAATAACCAAAGATAACCCTCTGTATTTGATAGCTTTCAAAGCCTTTTGTAGTTTTAGAGAGGACTCCCTAGAACCATCTGAGTTGAGTTTGAAAGATAATGAACATTGCGAACGGCATTGTAACTATAATCCCCAACACGAAAAACTTGTAGTTGTTGCAGGGAATGAAATTTGAAAATACTTATGAGATCTTCTGACCTTTGCACAAAGTTAAAATCCTTGCAGCATTTCCCCCTAAACAATCTGCTAGTTAACTCAGACAGCAACTTCTCTATTTGAACTGTGGCTTGTATTCCTCTACATTAGCCATAGCAAATGCTCATCATTATTTTTAAAGCTAGATAGTAGAAGGGAGGGTCAAATATCTGCCTCAAGCATTTTTCCCTCCAAAAATAAAAATAAAAAGAGAAAGGGAGGGGAGATGCATAAAACAACATTACCCTGCTTTCTCCACTTTGTCATTCAATGCCTTACAATTGCCTAATTGTTCATCAGCTTCAAAAAAGAAATGCCTTTTATTTCCTCCAGGCACTTAGAAATGACTAAGTGTCACTTAGTCAATTGGCAGAACAAAGAAGTCAATTTATGGATCACATTTTCTCTGTTTCATTATTCTTGAAAATAATTCACTTTATTGGTTTAGCGTTCTGGAAAGGTAAGGGGTTGACAGGCCTAGAGTACAGAAATACCATCATCCCATAGATTCGGGTTACACACACGCATTTCTGTTTAAAACTAGAGGTGAAAAGGTAACAGCTTCTCAGTCTATTCATGTTGAAAACTGCTTTAAAAACAAAACAAAAAAAAAATACTAAGACCCTCTGACTTTCTCCAAAGCATATTTCACTCTAACTTAAAGTCAGTCACATGCCTGTGTTTTTCTTTCCACACCTGTCTCATTGATTAATTAAGTTAGTCCTCAATCATCTCTTTGATATATGTATAAAGTAGTGGTTTAGCATCACAACTTAAAAATCTATAAATAGAAAGAAGAAAATAAAAATCACCAATAATTTCATTATAGAGAAAACCACTATAACTTCGTTTGTGATCTTGCCATAATTTTTCTATACCTATACCAAAAAAGTATATTCATATCAATATATTATTTTATAACTTCATTTTATATTTTGTGAGTATTAATAGTAGGTCAAATGTTCCCCTAAAATAATTAACTGCTAAATTATTATCCATATATGGACATACCCTAATTTATAAACTATTCCCTTCTTATTGGACAAATAAAAATTGAGACAAGCATAATTGGACAACAATAAAAAACAGAAATGGATATCATTGAGCATGTATTTGTATGTATTTCTGATTGTTTTCTTAGCACAACTTGCTTACAATATACTCATTACACTAAAAGATACTGACATTTCTAGAGTTTGCAGTATGTGGCCAAACCACATTTCTCAAGTTTATGAATTTGCTCTCCTAAAATTAGAGTTGGTTTACTTTATATTTATAATAAATTTTGAATGGTGAAAATAAAAGTTTAATAATCAGTGGACCATGGACTATCTTACATCATAGAGTCAAGCTACCGGACTTTTCTATTACCTTGTATATGAAATTAAATTTACTATTAAAATGTGCTTATTAATAATGTGTTTTAAGTATAATACTAGAAAATCTTAATTTTATACATTTAACTACCTTTTAATCTTGCACACTGGTAAGACTCTGAAGTAACTCGTTGTTATTCCAATCACTTTAATGTAAATTTGTACTTGGAAGTATGAAACGTATTCGCATAGCAACATGTTTCCTTTTTTAAGAAAGGTGTATAATTATAGAATGCCATTATGTTTGTTTGTTTTTTTACAAACATGAAGTATTCCTTTACAAATTGAACTGAGAACTTTTGAAAACCTGGTAAAAGTTGGAAAAAATTTGGAAGGAAATATGCACAGATGTTTGCTGTTCCCTTTAATCACTTTTCCCCAGAAATTGTTCATTTCACCAGAATTTACTAAATGTGGGAATAAAACTGCTGCAAAGTACAATCTATATCCACAAAATGGAATTATCTCGTTATATTCAATCTATCTGTATTTTTAAACAGCAAGTGCATTTTCTATGTGTCGAGTGAGCATTGAAATGTACCACAGCCACAAACTGCGATTAGAAAAGCTGCTTGTTGAGCAGTTTTAAAGGGAACCAATATGACAATCAGACATGGAAGAGCAGATGGAAAATTTATTTTAGGACACACAGCAATAATAGAGAAATTAGTGAGCAATTAAAACATGAAAAAATCAGTTTAGCTGAGAAAGTGAATCCAAAGTTATTTTAGTTCAGTTCCCAATTATGCTTTTTCTTAAACCAAGGTTTGAATTAGGAAGAATGAAATGTGCATGCTGTTTTAGCAATTAAGGTACAACCTTGAGTGACATGTGGTGATTGTTTAAAACAGTCTTAAAAACCAGAGCAATTATTTAATACCAGCATTTATTTTCATATAGTAAATCTGGGTACCTATATTTAGATTGTTGGTAGATCAACAGTACCAGAAACTCATTGTATTTAGCCTTGTATTTAAAAAAAATTAACTATTTTTTAAATTTAAAAATTTTTGTTTTAATTTGGTTGCATTATATGAAGGGTGACACGTATGTGTTTCTCAGACGTTTAACGTTAGCACCTAACATGTCAGGAGAAATTCATGTGACCTTTGAAAATAAAACCCTCTATAGGTCACTACTACTGGGTTTGGGTGGAAAATGCCAAGGCACAAGGACTATATTTTGTGGATATAGATTGTACCTTCACAGGGATGCTCACAGCTCTGAGTGTAAATGAATTAGAATATTAGGTAGAAGTAATTCCAGACACTTACCCAAAGTCTTGCACCGTTTGTGCTGGAGCTTCATGTTGAAGGCAGTAGATGTACCTGAGGAAGTGGGGCCAGTGCAAGAGTGACGGGGCCTGCCAGCATTAACAGTGTCTCAGGTTGGAGCCCTGAGAAGGGCTCATGTGCAAGTGATTTCTTAGGAAAGTGCTCACCTATAAGTGGAAACTGATTGACAAACAAACAAGCAAGCAAAATATAACCAGAGACATTGAAATTAAGAACAAACTGACAGTAACCAGATGGGAGGTGGGAGGGGAATGGGGGGAGAAAGGGGGAAGAGTCATTAAGGAACAGGTATAGAGGACCTATGGACAAAGCCAAAGGAGAGTAGGATCAAGGGTGGGAAGTGGGGTTGGCTGGGGTGAGGGGGAGTGGTGGGGGGAAAATGGAGACAACTGTACTTGAACAACAATAAAAAATAAATGAAAGAAGAAAGAAAAAGAAAGGAAGGAAGGAAGGAAGGAAGGAAGGAAGGAAGGAAGGAAGGAAGGAAGGAAGAGAAAGAGAGAAAGAAAGAAAACTCCCAGGAAAAACCAATAAAGGGATAGAGAAAGTAAGATAGGGAAGAGGTTGAAGCTAAACAGGTGCTTTTAGCAAAAGCTCCTGAAGGGTATCTTCAGCCTGATCCAGAGGGAGTGTTGAAGTGTTAGTTATGCCTTACTTTATTCCAACACATAAATTCACCTCCAGAGAACACTAACTTGATTAAGTGAAGTTACCACCAAATGGCCGATTGGTGTGACCAAGCCTTGATAACATATTGAGTAACTAACATAGGATTTCAATCCTGACAAGCAGACATTCATTCTCGGTGACAATCCCATGCCATTGGGCCCACGCATAGGTTCCCGTAACACCATGACTACTCCATTTGTGGGCCTGAAGTGGAAAAGACTGTAGTTGGAGCAGTGTTGGTTATATTTTGTCAGGGTGGGGACCTGGGATTGGGGGGACTTCTGCAAGAAGGAAAGGTAAAGACCAGAAGCTCAATTTTGTTTTGTTATTAAATGCCCAAGTGAAGATGTTACATAGATATATAAATCTGAAATTCAGGGAAGGTTTTTGGGCTGAAGACATACATACAAATTTGGAAATGTCAGAGTATAGACAGTGTGCATTTAAAGCTAAAAGATATAAGACTTTCTGCAAAGACTGAGGGTAAGGAAAGAATAGATCCATTAAAAAATATACAACTAAAGGACAGGTCTCCCTCTCTAGGCTTCTACCTCTATTCAGTTACAACTTCTAGCAATAATTGCTGTTTTAAATTTAGTATTTATTTTTCCTTATTTTCCAAGTTTATACAGATATATCTACTAATATATATTTATGTAGAAATAGTTTTAGGAAATATAATTTCCTATATTTATTACTCACTGTATTGCTTTTTCCAGTTAAGAATATATACACAGGTATCCAAATTAGTATACATATAAATATATCACATTCTGTTTAATTGTTGTATATATCCACTTTAGTGACACACCATAATTTATTCAGTCAATATATTTTACTGGACAGTAGATTGTTTCTAGGTTTTGCTTCAGAAATAATATTGAAATAAATATCTTTTTATTGATATTATATTATTGTTTTTGTAGAGAGATTCCTAGAAAAGGAATCTCTGTCACAGTGCATATATCTTTCTATTTACTATTATATTGCCATTATAGAGAAGTTTTTAAAAATAATGAAAAGCCAACAAAAGACATGTTTTCAAAAATCAGTTCTATTACAGTGGATATGTAACTTAAAGAAGGGGAACATTATGTATCTAGAACAATATGTCTTAATGATGAAAGATATACTAGGAATATGTTAGTGACTTTTCACAAAAACCCCCGAGTTATTTATTTATACACTATGATAAGGCCATACCTGACATGCATAGCCTACTTTCAGATAAAAGAAAAGAATTTCACAGCGAAAAATGTTTAAATAATGTATTTATTTGTCTATTTCATATACCACATAGGAATACATGTCCCACAATGGTACTGATAAATTCTCCCTTTTTCTTTCTCTTTTTTTTCTTCACATATCCAAGATGCTCCATGTTTTAAGCTTAAGAACTATTTAAAACTCTTACCCTAGTTTTAGTTTGCGTGCCTCCTGTCTCTCTTCTCTTTCCCTTTTCTCGTTGATTTTTCATTTTAAATTAAAATGTAGGCAAAGGATAATAACACTCAAAAATAAGAGAAGAAAAGAAACTGAGTGGGAAAACTAGAATTCTCTTTAAAAGAAGGGTGAGCAGAAAAGCAGATAGACCTTCCTGTTTATCTCTGTTTATTAATCACCAACTCCATAAAATATTTAAGGTTACTTTAAAAAGATGTGCAATATATTTGCAATATGCAAATATATGGAAAATATAGATATGCATATAAGGCCAAATACAAAACCAATATAGCATACTACAAATTCTTATGGGGTAACTACACTGGAGCCCAGAATTTGACTTTGACTTGGGAGGCAGTCAGAGCAGAGGAGTTGACTGCAGGTTTCTGTTGAGGACCTAGCGAACTGCAAAGTTCATCACTCCCAATATTACAACAAAAAATTCAGATAACTACAAAGTTACAACTTGTTTTAAACACAACAGAAAGTGAAGGTTTCAGGAACCTCCAAGGAGAGAACAGACATGAGCACTTATTTATTTTGACATCTCACAATCTGGTAAGAATTCTGCTTAAAAACTTAACCAATGGGTAGAGCTTACACGTGGGCTAATGTGAGGATATAGGATGTCGAGGAGACCCAAACACGGAGAGGGTTTACACCCAGCTCTTCTTCACAGACATCACCAGGCATATACAACAACTGGGGCAAACCCTTGAGAATTAATGTTTTATGCAAATTGTTTCAAAAAGTAGAAAAAGAAACCATTTTATGAAATTAATAGATCCTTAATATCAAAATAATTTTAAGAGTACAACAGAAGAATTATATGCAAATTTCACTTTTAAAAAAGATATAAAACCCTTAATTAAAATGTTATCTAACGTACTTTCACAGAACATTTTTTAAAACAAGATGCCATGTTTGATTAAGATCTATTTCAGGTAGAGTGAGTAGAGAATGGGGTTAGGAATTAAGGATGAAAGGAACAAAAAGTAAAGCAAAACAAAATAAATGAAATAAAACCAAGGTCATAAGTAGACTGATGGTACTAGTGAAATTTACATTTATTCTGCCTACCTGAATTCTAATAAAAAGAAAGTCGAATGAAGCAAGGCGAACATATAGGAAATCACATGAAGTGTTATTTTGGGGAGGTGGGCAGATATCACCCATGGGAGTAATGTAGTTTTCTTCCTCCTACTCTGCACCTTCATCCCACCAGCGGTGTCATCTATTTGGTCCTGTCTCTGTGAACAAAAACTTGTAAGGCATTTTATGATGCCATGATCTGGCAAGAAGCCCTTAGCCTGGAGATCATGTAAAGTCTGGGAAACAAGACCCATGTGGTCAGTCTCGCTCAAGTAATACAGAACGGGGAAAATTATATGGTAAAAGAAAAAAATCACAACACCTAGAAATAGAATCAATTCCTAGTCAAATATTATAGATACCTCTCTATTCACATCTATAGATATAAGAATAAAGGAATGTAGAGATATATAGAAATAATTTCATAAGTGGGAATGTACTATACATGTTACTTGAAAAATATTAATTTAGTTTTAATCGAATGTAACAAAAGAAAATGATTTAAAACTGAAATAATTACTAACCACATAAATACTTTACCATAAGATGTGTTAGTTTCTAAGATATACCTAAAATGTCGAGGAAAAGGAAGAGTACACATTCATTAGGAGTTAAAATACAACTCTTAATTATATTAAAAACTCCTAGATATCAGTGAACTCTCTATTATCAAATACAAGTAAATTAAGACTTTTGCACTTGTTACCACCAGATATTTTTAAATACATCTACAAAGTCTTTGATATTCTTCATTAAGAGGTGGAATTAACTCACCCCATTCTCCCTCACTCCTCCCCCTACCGCCACACCTGAGATTAACACATGAAGGGCATTGAGCTTTGTCTTTCTCTCTGCTAGACAACCATCCTTGACAATACTCAAGAAGCTCTTGGAAGATGTCTATTTGATACAGAATTGAGGTCTCCTGGAAATAATAGCAAGGGACTGAGTCCATTGCCAATAGCCGGTGAATGACCCCCCAGCAGACCCTGCAGCAGCCCCGGCAGCCCCAGTGAAACCATCACATGACTCAGCTCTAACCGATGTCTTGACTCGTGAGAAACACTGAATTAGAGCCATGAACTTAAGCCACCTCCAAATCTTGACCCACAGGAATAATTACATGATAAATATTTTTTCTTCTAAGCTGAAAGTTTTGTGGTAATTTTTTATGCAGCAATAGACAATACAGTTTTTACCCTGAATTTAAAAATTTGGTTCACTTTTAAAGCTGTGTTTTGTTTTCTCATTGTTCTTTTCCAGAACAGTTAGGTATTTGTCTCTGTCTTTAATCCCGGTGATAATTTAGCTGATCATAAATCCTTGGATCACACTTCCTTTCTTTCACAATTTTGTAGAGGTTAATATTCCATTTCTGGCACTGAATAAACATTATTAGTTCCTTTCCCACAGATTTTCCATTTATCCATTGAATGCTTTAATTTGGTAGTCAAGGTTTCTTTATTGAAGTTTTTTTAAAATTTTGTATTTACAGAAAAATTGTGAAGATCATACAAAAGCTTTCCTGCACTCAGTGTCCTCTGTTATTAACACCTTACACTATTTTGAGTTGGGGAATTTAAAGATTTATAAAATGAAGGGACAATTCTAACTAGGGACTAAATGTGGGATTATTGCATATAAGTGATTTTTAAAACTCTCAACATGGAGGAGATTGCATGGGGAGTCAGTGTAGGGCAAAACCTTGAGGAAAACCAATACCTAATGGTTAGATGAAGGGAATGAGGCTGCAAAGTAAAAGTCCCTTAGATATATTAGATAGAGGCCCCTTTCGAAGTAGGAAAACAGACAACTCACCAACAATAAACATATTCGGTATTTCAAAAGAAGGGTGACATTCTGAAGAATTTTAATA
This sequence comes from Tonatia bakeri, assembly GCA_004024845.1. NCBI lineage: Eukaryota > Metazoa > Chordata > Mammalia > Chiroptera > Phyllostomidae > Tonatia > Tonatia bakeri. The sequence continues at coordinate 21,229 of PVIA01008485.1, read as the reverse complement.
AAGATAGTAAACTATCTTTTAAAATTAATTTATATCTTTTAAGACTTCAGGTTCTGCATTTCTAATTACAGTGTGCATACCCTAACGTGTGTGTTTTGGGGACATTTCAAATGCACGCTTCTCCTAAACATAGTTGATTAGACCAAGAATGTATCCTTGATATTACATGACCCAGTCAGAGTCCATTTCCAAGCCCAAATTAGAATTGGGAGTGAGACAGAGTCAACTTCTCCATGAAGTTGTCATAATAACAAATGGATGTGAAGACCATTTGTTCCCAGTGAGGTTTGTATAGAAGAGGGCTAATGACATCTGTCCTGAAATAGGCAGCTTGTCCTTATCTATCTCTCATTTCTCCGTTTCAATCCCTATGTCTTATTTGCTATTGTAATATACAGGAAGTCATTTTTCTGTGATATAGGAAGTCATTTTTCTGTGTGCACCTTATCTCTAGAATGTCTAGATTTTAATAGGCAATGTTGCTTTTCACAAGTTTTAGTTCTTAGCTGACATTTGGAGAGTATGCTTTTAATTCTGAATCCATAGTAAGCATAATTATTCTACATTCTGTATCAGGTAATTTCATTTACTAGTGTGCTGATGGATCTATTTCATTGTCTATTGTGATGATTGTTGCTTATATTGCCTTTTCCCCTCATCTTTGGTTGTGTACTAGATGACCTATTGGAAAAATAATTTATAGAAACGATTTGAACTTTAAAATGAAGTTATCTTCCTTCAAAGAGAATTTCTTTTTGCTTATATTAAGTATTTGGGGCACAAGCAAAATGGATGACCTTCAGTCACTTCTAAAGTTTGAAATTTCTGTGCCACCCCAGTTTAGAGCTTGCTAAAGTGCTTTCAAAAGTTGCACTTAAAGTGGAGGCCTTAAGGCTGTTTACCAGGAACATCCTCCTTTGCCAAACCTTGAACTCCAGCTTTTGTTGCTCTGGATCAAAGAAGTTGTCAAAAGTACTGCTCAGCTATTCAAAGTTCTTTCATGATTTGCAAATGTCTCCTTCACAGAAGAAGCCTCGAGGACTAGGTGTTTTGGGTTTCTGTATTCTCCTGGACATTGGCTCTAATATTTTTAGGTTAGCTATTATGTTTTGTGAAGCCTGAAAGTTATGAAAATTTGTGGGTCTCTCTTTAAGAAAAATAATGCAATATTACATACAGGGCCTTAAGAAGAAGCAGGCAAGGGAGGAGCCCTGAAACCTAAGCTTAATTAGCTTTAGGTTAAATTTTCCTCTGATTGGCTTCAGTAGGTTATTTGTTTGCAGTTACCTGGTCTGTCATTACCAATAGTAGAATGTTCCTTAATCCACCGTTAAACATGCACCTTATTAAATGTGGTGAAATATTCACATGATGAGAGCAACAGAGCTAACACAGCAGAACATTTCTCCCTTTTCACATACATCTGCTCCTTGAATGGAATGGCAGGCAGAATCAACCACATTATTTATATAGTTATTTATATCTCACTCTCGCTCTTTTTCTCTCTTATAAATAAGCATATTTGAATATGCCAAATTTAAATTTGCATATGATGCATCTCCATTATTATCTACAATTTTTCTTTTGAGGGCTTCTTTAACAAAATGTTATTTCAAAGCACATGTCCAAATCTAAATAATCATATATTTTTAGCTTTTTCTTATAGTTAATTAGAAACTTTGTTACATTGTTGCTAGTATTATAATTTGTATGGGTTATCTCTTTTTGGAATTGTTGAGATTGTGTTGAAGACAAATGGTAATCTTTAAAATGTTCTTTGTGTGTTCTAAAAGAATGCATATTTTCTGTTGTTGGCAGGAAATTCTCTATAAATCAGTTAGATTAATGCTACTAAATGTGCTATTGAAATTCTCTATTGCTTTACCTAATTTTTGTCAATTTTATTTGTTGATATCAAAGAGATGTTAATGACTATGTACTCATTAATTTTCAATATGTTGTGTTTTTTTTAAAATTCTGTTAGCATGCAGAAAAGAGTATCTAATGGACTAGAATTTATGAGTAATCTGTGAAAAAAAAAGAATAGGATCTAACTGGAGAATTTAAAAAGTTTAAACACAAGCAGATATGCACACTTCTTACCATGACACAGTAACAGGGACTGGATTTATATTTCAACCTGAAACTGAATTCACTGTCTATAACTATTTTAAACCATTGAACAAAAGGCAGTTGAGGAACATGCAGTGAAACAAAGTGTGTGGACTCTATGATTTCCTGGATTTCTGACGGGGGGCACACACCATACTGTGAATCATGGAGGGCAGAATTGTGTTCTTGGTGAATTGACAACACAGAGATTGAAGTTCAGGGAAGCTATGGCACCTGGGAGCTGCAGGCCAGAGGTAAAGAAAAGAGGAAGTATACAGAAAAAAAGCTTCAAAATTCTGCAGAGGAGGGCTCTTGAGATAAGCATGCATAGGGGCAAAGAGGGATCACGTTCTTTAAACTGAACATTTTCCAGAGCTCACAGAGAGAACAGTTCTTACTATAAACCTAGGGAATTCAACAGAAGCCCCACAGGAAACATGGAAGACTAAAGTATTCCTAGAGTCAAGGCTACCTTAGGCCTACCCAAACAAATGCTGAAAGTGCCAAGGAGGCCACAGATAAAATCTAAAGCCTAGGAAGACAGCAGAATATGGGATTAGTGTACAAAAACAATATTTGTTTGTACATACCAACAGATTAACTACTGTAAATTACAAACTCTAAGTACCATTTAAATTAGTATTAAAGCATGACTTATTTAGGGATAATATAACATAACGTATCTAAGTGACAGACCTGAATACTGAAAACTACGAAGATTGTTATGAGAAATTTTTAAAAGATTTAAATAACTGTAGAAATATACCATGTTCATTTATCAGAACATTCAATGTTGTTAAGATGTCAATTCTTCCTAAATTCATCTGTAGATTTGATAGTTTAGTCCTACATACAATCTAATCAAAATCCAAGTCACCTTTTTGCAGTGATAAAGCTTTTCTGAAGTAGATTCGAGTGGTTAAAATAGAAAGGACTGACATTACTAAGTCAAAGATGTAGAACTACCAGAGGCTCATTATTGGTGGGGTTACAAAATGGTTCAGCTATCATACTAATAAACTATTTTTGTGTAACAACTTATCATCAACAGTGGCTTAAAATAATACACATTTATTATCTCCTGGTCATTGAAGGTCAGAAGTCTGAGCATAGCTTAGGGTGGCCCTCTGCTTAGGTCTCATGAATTGCCAACATGTTGTGATCAGGGACAGGTTTTTATTTGAGGCTTGAGGTCTTTTTCCTACTCCATAAGAAGTAGTTTACTTGTGGCTGTAGAAGTCATGGCAGCTTGCTTCTTAAGAAGCAAGGGAAAGGGAGCCTCTAGCATAAGTCTACTAGCAACACAGTCTTATATAAGGTAAGGACTTGATGGAAACGACATCCCCTCACATTTGCCCTGTTCTTTTGGTTAGAAGCAAGTCACAGCTCTTGCCCACAATCAAAAGGTGAGAGTTACTAAAACAAAACAAAACAAAATAAAACAAAATAACAATAAAATAAAAAAATATCATGTTTAGTTCTTTTAGACAGTGAATCCAGTTTCAGGTAGATGAAGAAATCATAGAGGCCATCTGAAAGCCTGTTTTACACATTCAGGTTGGAAAACAGATTGGTAGCTTCTTATAAAGTTAAATATATACTATCATATCTGTCACCACTTCTAATCATAAGCATTTACTTAGAAAAAAATAATACTTATATGCAAATGTTCAAAGAAAATTGATTTATAACAACTAAAACCTGAAAACAATCAAAATGTCTAGTTACTGGTGAATGGATAAACATATTGTGATCTATACAATGAAATGCTATTCAGCATTAAAGGGGAATAAACCACTGATACATGCAAAACAATAAATGACTCTCTAACATTTGTACTAAGTAAATGAAGCCAGACACAAAGACTATATAAGATTATATGGGAGATTGCATATTAAAATAAAAATATGCTATTTCACAGTGACATAAAGCAGATTAATAGTTGCCTGATGCCAGGCATGGGGAAAGAAAGATTGAACAGAAAGGAACACAAAGAAACATTTTTGGGTAACTGTGATATCCTATATCTTAGTTGCGGTGGTAGATTTATGCATGTATGTACATAATGCCAGATACACGACTGGCAATTGGCATATCCTTTTCAATATCATTCCTCCTGGTGGAAGGTAGAGCATATGGATGAAGTTAGGTGGGAAGTCCATCTTCTCACTGCTGAGATGGAGGGTGATAACACGACTTCAGGTTGCACTAAAAAAAATGACCTTAAAATTCATATGCTTCAGTGTATGGGAAGAGAAGTAAAGGAAATTAATGAGGGTTTCTTACAAGATAGGAAAGCTCTTGGGACAGATAGCTGAGGGAATGAAAGCACATTCACTGTGGCTGACCACGAACTCAGATCAGTACAGAGCAAAATGAAAACAGAGATGCACTAGATACAGTGACAGTGAAAAGAAGGCTAAGTGGAATAGAGGAAATGAGTCGCAGGTGCAGAACTGTTCCAGCTAATGACAAGTTTCAGGTTTGTAGAAATGGAGTTGAGATGTTTGGAATAACGACACTGGGTTCAGAACTTAGAAAGACACACACAGTGGAAGGTGAAGCTGTCAACATTTATTATAAAGAATGTATTGGAAATGAAAGATTTAAGTCAAGTAATTAAATATTTGAGAAAGTTAAATAATGGAAAGCCTTTAAGTTATGGCGATGAAAATAGGGAGAATATGATGCAAAAAGATACAGTGGACATCAACAGGTATGTTGCAGGATTGAAGTGGAAAATAACCTGAAGATAATTAGTTGCTTAGTATTCCACAAACATTCTTATCAAAACACCAGTTTATGCTCTGAAACATGTAAGTTCAGAAGTTACCTTAGGAAATGAGACACTGGGCTGCAACAATAACACTTACACTAGTATTTAACCATAAGTTAAATCAGGCCATCAATTAGACATTCCCCATTCCCTCACTAAAATGAGAGCTGTACCATGTCTATAAATGTTTTTCCTAATGAATTTGCTCTAACTTTGCCATCTTGCTTGCTTTTAAAGCTTAAATTAGGTGTCACTAGAACCAATATTGTTTTGGCAGATGCTTGCTTGTATAGAGTAATTTGCAAGATTCATTTGAACCAAATTGTCTCTTCCAGTGGCCTTTATTTTTAGAATTTATTTTTATTGTTGACACCATTACAGAGGTCCTCACTCCCTGCACCCCCCACCCTGTCCTTTGCCCACCTTCACCCAGCCCCACCTCCCCTTCCCTCACGCCATCACCACACCGTTGTCTGTGTCTATGGGTTATGCATTTATGTGCTTTGGCTAATCCCTCATCAACTTTCATCCAGTCCCCCCTCCCCTTTCCCCTCTAATAGCTGTCAGGCCATTGCCTGTATCCATGCCTCCATTTCTGTTTTGTTTGTCAGTTTATTTTGTTAATTAGATTCCACATCTGAGTGAGATCATATGGTGTTGTTCTTTCTCTGACTGGTTTGTTTCACTTAGCATAATAATCCACAGGTCCATCCATACTGTGGCAAAGGGTAAGATTTCCTTCTCTTTTATGGCCACATAGTATTCCCTTGTGTAAATGTACCACAGCTTTTTTATCCACTCTTCTACTGGTGGGCACTTGGGCTCTTTCTGCCAGTGGCCTTTTTATTATTTGTTAAACTGTTGCTCAAAAGAATTTAGGAAGTTAAATTCAATGAACTTCACTTGGAGCCCTTAAAAAGAGGTAGCAGTAAAATGAACTTTGAGATGTAGGGCAAACACAAAATTGAGAGCCAGGCATATTTCCCAGGAGAACTAAATGCAGTGAGCTAAATAAAGGGTCCATGCAAACCAAGCAATTTGGGGGTGGAGAAGACCTAGTTATCTGTGCACAAACTTCCCATCTTTAAAACAAAACCATAATGTTCAATAAGCAGTTGAGCTTCCTTTAGTTGATGTAAAATATTATCCCCCTGAGGTGAGAGAGCATGTCTTTAGGAAAAAAAAATCTACCAAATGATCTTACTGAAGATTGGTGAATATGTACCTGTAGGTGAACCTGCTTACCCTTGTGGGAAACGTTTTTGAAGGACTCAGACAGGAGAGAAACAATGTGTTAAGTAAACTTCAGCCAAAACCCAAGGTTATTCATTATTGCAGATACAATTGTAGAGTGGATAGATTGTTTCTCCATTACAAATAGACAGGAGAGTAGCCTTCTAGGATTGAAACAGAAGATAACAAACTTTTTTTGCCAAAGATTCATGTAGAACCATGGAATCATAATTTTGTTTTTATACTAGGGCCAACTGGAGGAGAAGATGGAGTTCTTAGAATTGTCTGAGAACAATTTTTTTTTCTTTTTTCTCCACCCTTGGCATATTAGAGAGGCATAGCACAAAATACCAATTATAAAAGTTATGAGGAGAACCATGGGGACTGTGATCCCTAGGAAGTTGAGATATTTGAAAACTGAAGGAAGGAAAAAAGACAAAAGAACCTGGGTATTCTCTTTTTGAAGTGATTACTAAAAAAAGGACATTGTTAAATTAGTAACGTAGCTAATCTACCTAGGTATGTGTGTGTGTATTTTTTAGTTTGCTATAGAAAAGAATCTGTAAATATTAGTACCGATGTTTTTTCACTTTTCTATTAGAGATGTTTTTGTTAATGTTGTTATGAAAAGGACATCAAGGTGACATTCGATATAAGCAAAATCATCAAAATGTACACATGGAAGCAGCCTGGCCACTTAATGGCAATTTACACTCCATGCAGGTCACTGTTCATTCTAATTTACTTCTTGAATAATAAACTTGTAAACATATACCTATCAAATAAAAATATAGAAATTAAACATGTACAGCAGATTGAAACAGTCTCAAAATTCTGTACTATCCCAGATTTCACAACTTTAGCTCAAATGTCTCAGGCTACAAATTCAGATGCCTCCAGGAACAACACAAAAGATCAAAGCATCTTGATAAGAACTCCTGGCAGATGGAGCACTCAGGACCTGCTTAGAGGGAGCATCCCTTCCTGGGTCCAGCGGTTTGTTACAATACTTTGTGGGAATGCCATCCCTGAGTGGTGCACATTCTGATTTTCTAAGAAAACTAGAAAATTCTGGTTTTTATGTAAAATGTTATAACTTTAATTTAAAAATATTTCTAGACAGTATGGATGGATCTGGAGAGCATTATGCTGAGTGAAATAAGCCAGGCAGTGAAAAACAAATACCATATGATCTCACCTATAAGTGGAACCTAATCAACAAAACAAATAAGCAAGCAAAATATAACCAGAGACATTGAAATTAAGAACAAACTGACAGTGACCAGAGGGGAGGTGGGAGGGTATAACTGGGGGAATGTGTGTGTGTGTGTGTGTGTGTGTGTGTGTGTGTAATTTGGTGGGGCAAAGGAGAGCCAGCCCCTGGCCACATTTTTTGTTTGGGACAAAGGACTCCCAGTTTTACCTGATTGCTGTACTAATTGAGCTTTAATTACCTATGTATGTTCATTCATATTTCACATTGTTTGGATTGATTATATAAAGCCCAAAGAGTTGGCTTCAAAAGAGAGACTCAGCTTCTAACATAAATGGCAAATAAGATGAACTCTTTCTTTATGAAATATTTAAAAGAATTTATAAATAGTTCTTTAGGGTTTCATTGTGACCATAGAGTAAATGAATGAGTTATGAACCTGGAAATTATGAATCTGTCACTTAAACCAGTTAACTTTGTCTCAAAAATATGGGGCTATTTTATGTGGAATAGGCTATTCTGGTTTTCTATAGAACCCGGTTCCCTGAATACGTTATACCTGCCCTGCACAGACGCCGGATTAGAGGGCTGAAGTGACCATGGCCTCGGGCAGTTTGGATTTGGTTTATAAATATTTTAAAGTTGTCAAAAATACCCCAGAGTTGTACAAGACCAGAGATTAAGAGATTCAATCCAAGAAAAGGAGAGAAAAACCCCATTAATGATTTCAGGAATCTCACAAAGGATGACATTAGTAATACCCACTCATATCTTGCTCTCACACTTATTTTGAGATGTGTGTGTGTATGTGCTGTGTTTTCCCTGAAAATATATTTTTCTGAAGGAAACCTTACTTTTCTTGCAACCAAAGTGTGAGCATTGCAGCTTAAATAACCAATAACTGGTTCTGATGGGAATGTATTTAAATTTTATTTTGAAAGTTGGAAAACTTTGATGTGTAAAAAAATATGAATTTACTTACATGAAAACATATTGTCCTGTTGTTGATTGGTTTTGTAGTCTTAGTATTTTTTCCAGAGATTTCAATAAGGGAAATGATATTGAAATCAAAACCAAATATTGTAATTATAATTATCATAATTATTAGCTATTGGAGTATATCAGAAAATGTTTCTTTTGGGAATTAAACTACATGAAATATTGTAGTTTAATAAACTACAAAAAAAGTCTTTAGAGAAAAAATGGGGGACTAGATAATTATCAATGTTCACTGAATTTTTTCAAAAAAATAATTTTCTTGGATTGGGAAGCTTAATAAAAGGCAACTGTTCCTGATTAACCTTAATATTATTTCTTAGAAGTTTTAAATTTAGAGTTACTTAGTTGGAAGCTTTAAGAAAGTATCAGTCCACCTTCTGAATAATAATGTTCTTAAATAAGTAGAAGAAAAAAGAATTGCATGATTTCTAGGCAGGTGTGCTAATAGTTGTCCATTAATTTTTATTCTGTATTTTGGAACAGATATGTGTGAATATAATAATTAATAAATGAAATAAGACAACTAACCAAGAAACAATGGAAATTTACAGCTTCTAAAATTTTACCAACTTCGTTCTAAATATTTGTTATGTCAATTACATTGTGTTTTCTAAGTCAATTCTGAGACTTAAGAAAAGGGCAATTTAAAGAGACAGTAATTAGAACCAATATATACATATACTATCAGCTACCGGAAATGTGTGTAGATGTAGATAAACACAGGCTCACAAAGATTACTCTCATGTAAAGACAGTGCGTAACTGTGTGAAAGAAAGGAAACTGTCTGAAGCCATGAAAACTGTAATTAGGCAACTATAAGGCACCACAAAGGAGTCCCTTTGTTTCTAAAAGCCTTCTAGGAAAATAATATCCAGGAACTGGGTCCAGTCCTTTTTTTTCCTCTGGCTTTCTTGAGGTCTAACTGATATGCAAAAAAACCCATATATATTATTGAATACAGTTTTATGAGTTTAGACATATGTGTACACCCATGATGCCATAACAGTCAAGATGATGAAACGTTGGATCTCATCTTTATAGATTTTTAGGGTAACTGCATCTGGCTTTGTATAGATGCTTATGTCATTTTAAATATTTTTATTTCTTAAATGTATTTGAAAATTCATTAGGTTAGATGGGGGAGACCAGAAAGACTGGGAAGTGAGGGTGTGATAACTATTAGGAAAATATTGGAAATGGATAAATATTTTTCAGTCAGTGGTAACTACCATGGGAAACATTGCCTTTTTATTTTTGAAGTTTAGAAAGTATGTTTGAGAAAACAGAGGAAAAAAGTAAATAAAAAACCTACCAGAGGCATTCCAGCACTTTTAGTATTTCTACCTCTTACTTATTAAAAAGTAAAAAAAGTAGAGAATATCTTTGACAATGTAAAGCATTTTATGCCAGACATCCATCGTGCCATTTAAATATTAAGAATCTTGCCAATGCCCATGATTGGTTCTCATGTACATACACTGTACGTGAGGATTGACATTTTTTTATGATTAGGACAGTTCCTATTAGCATGCATTCCAGAGAACACTATTGCATTTGGACTCCAAAAGTGAAACCCTTGGATTTTAAAACTGCATAGACCAGAATCTTCCTGGCCAAAAGACCCACACTCGAATATAAAATAATCTCCATTTCAAATGAAGCAGATCAGCATTAAGAAAGCAAAGAGCTTAACCTAACATTGGAGGTCTTCCATTGACACTTCACACTCTAGTAAGATTTTACTATTGAAAGCTCACTACACAAAATAGTTAAAAAGCGCCACACATGGCCCTGGGTTTGGTTATCAGTGTATTGTATCATATTTTTATTATTATTATTTCTTCTTTCCTATTCTAAGCTTAAGGGATCTGCTTATATAAATGACTGTAGGATAAGTAAAGATGACAAACACAAGTGACGGCATCTTTTGGCATTAAGATAATTGTAGTTCATTACATGGTGGAAATAATCAATAATCCTAAAATAATATGATTAACTAAAGCACTTTAAAACTGTAATTCACCTAAGCTTTTTAACATTTTACTATTTCTCCTTTGTTGCTCCAAAGCTATGAATTTCCAGATTTATTTGTCACTACTCTCTATATTTTCTGCTGTACACAGTATTTGTGGGCTATGGCAACCAATCCCCTTGGGCTTTCTTTTGCTTTAATTTGCATAAACACAGGCATCATATGAATATTCAGTGAGTGGCTTTGCATTAAGTAAGTGCCCTTAATCAGCTTTTCAGTTCAGTTTTATTGGTTGCATGCACAGTCAGTTATTTCATCCAGAAAATCTGAAGGCCCTACAAACTAACCAGGTAAGAATTGTAATTCCTTGATGCATTTAATGAAAGAATATTATCATTTGATTACATAGGTTCTGGAGAATGCTAAAAGCATGGTGGGGTTTTTTTTTCCCATATTTTTTTTCTTCTCTTGGTGGTCAGGTGGGTGCATGATTCTCTAATTTGCATAAACATCAGCTCTATGAATTATTCATCAGGGTTATTTTAAACCCTAGGCGTCTACTTTGGCTGGCACTATGGTATCGCCATTTGATTGGCTGAATGCTGTTTTCATCACCAGCAGAATTCCTATAACATAAAAGCACCTAAAGGAGCTGAATTGAATATACAGTATTTGTTTTTTGAAAAATGTCTTTTCTTTTTAAAGCAAATTGTGCTGTTTTTCTCCCTCCCTAACATTAGAGCTTCTAGCTTTTCATGATAAGTACATTAGAAGCTCAAATGTGGCTACTGTTTGTAGACTTGACCGGTGTCTGTGATTTCTGGAGAATGGGGTAGCAGCTGTATTCTTCTGAATATGCATAAACATGAGCGACATGTAAATAAGAAACTGTCACATGCATATGGAGCCCTGGACAGCTCCATTGCTAGGATCTATCCATTTTTCTTTATCAAAATCCTCTCTTTAAATAACTTTGAGTCTGTTTCATCTACTTTTAAATGCCATGAACACATACAGTACTATATATGCATATAATAAGCATATGAGATCTGACAAATTATTTCTTGTTGAATATATACTTTATATTTTCCTATCAGTTTACCTGCAGGTTTTCAAATTTGGTAGTTCTTTGCAATACAATAGTGACAAGAGAAATGTTAATCAAGAATGACCAGGTAATTAATTTAGATATTAGGGTATAATTCACTCCTATAGTTTACTGAAATGTATACTGTGTCTTTATTATGACTGTGAAAATGAGGAATATGGAGGCTCACACCATTCTTTGTTAGTCACTTGAACCTTAGCCATTTGCATTTCTGATCTCAGAGTCCTCACTGACAAGATTCTCATCATAAACATTTATGTTCTTAAAACGTTATAGACATACAGGATTAGAGAATGGTGCAAATTCAATTTAGTCTTTGGCACATTCCACTTTTGTTTTCTTACTCCATAGAGGAATGTATGATGAATAAGCTAATGAATAATTACTGTTATGAAAGGTATATGAATGATATGTGCAATCAGTTAGTCTGTATAATCAGCTTTAAAATTTTTCCTGTACACTTATTTCCTATGCATTAGATAGATAAAAATACCATAAGCATCTTTAATAATGAATAAAGGAGGCTGAAAATTTCTCAGTATTTAACAGATTTTCCATATAAACATTTTAAAGTTCACTCTATATCAATATTACAATGTAATATTTTTCATTGACTTTTTATAAATAATATTCAAATACTCTTTCCATTTTCTTTTTCTTACTAAATTTTTGAGTGAATATATTAAAATATTTCTGAGACAATATATGAAGAAGACATGTCTTCCTCACTTAGAACCAACTTTCATGAGCACATTTGACATACTTAATATTTTTCTTTTGACAAAACACTTCACAATAAAAAGTGGAATAAGGACTTCAAAACAAAAATTGTTTAAAGTGAGATGAAATTACAAATTTCTCTCAGTATTTCATGTACCATATCAGCAATTGTGTTTTACATGTAATTATAAATAGTAATTTAAATCTCACATCTTCAGTGTGCTGTGTTTAATTAAATCTTGGAGGATTCACTATGGATGCTGTTTATTCAATTATCAGCCATTAAATGTTTACAGCTGTAATAAACACCAAGCAATTTTTACTATACTATATAAAGATGGTAGAATTGAAATTATTTAACCTAAGATTCTTGTTCAAGTGATGTTCATTCTGTGAATACTTTTTCACATGAAATCAATTAAACTTAATTTTCTTCAATAGTTATTTCTTTAATTTTTTCAAAATAATCCAAATTGCTTTATATACATGGAATGAATAGTTGTAATTTCAGAAGAGAGTCCTGTCTTCCTTTAGATTGGTGACAGCATGTTTATCATTCTATTTTAGGCATGTATAGTTTTGAAAATGAAAGATTCTCATCTAATTTTTTTGATGGAGCTATTGTGAAATATCCAATTTAATGTGATAAACTGAGAACTCCTTTATGCTTGCCATTTATGTTATTTTTGGCAATCACTGAAGCCTTTTTAAAGAACACATTTTAAATAAAGTTGGAAACAGCAAAGCTAGTGAATGATCAAAGAATTTATTTTGCATTCCAATAAGAGATTCTTCCTACAAGGGCAGAAGTAATCTTGTATTTTATAAACCTTGTTTAAAGTAAACAAAGCATTGGTTTAAATTTGGAAATAAATCACCACATTAGTAAAATTATGAGGCATTATTACATTTTTAAGGATGAAAAATAATTCATATCTTGCAAATATAGTCTTATTTCATGTAGTGATTTTTAATATTTGGACATAAAAAAAACAGTAAGACATGCGTAAGTTTAGACTATCATTTAAAAGACATTTTCTTTAACATTTCATTATGCTATACTTGGTGGATAAAAATAAATATCCAGATACTATTATCTATAATATTTGCATTATTATTTTAACCTTCTGATTACATTGTCAAAAATTTTCATTTAAACAGTTAAGTCTGTATATATATCATTGCTAAACCCACCAGTAATTAAGTGCTTTAGTCTATGTAGAGTAAAACCTAAATAGATCTACACAAGGTGAAGCCCTAAATTTGAGGAATATTTGTCTATACCAAAGTTTTGGAACTCATTATCTCCCTAAGGCAAGAGATATCAATTATCTTGCATGGATCCCTTAGAAAATTCTTGCATCTTTATCAAAGACTTTATGGTCTCAATGAAGCTAGGACATCCCTTAAGAATTCTTAATCTAACTGATGGTGCAAATGTATGACATGATCAACCAATACACAAATACTTCCACACAGTGCCAATCAATCATATCCCAGAAAACTAATCGTTTAAATTTACAAATATACTTAAAACTTTCTTGAACTCATACTGTTTAAATCTAGATGGCCAAATTAAGTCTTGTTGTGTGTGAGTTAACCAGATTTTTTTTTTAGGACAGAGGATGGGGAAGGGGGTGGGAGGAGGAGGAGGAAGAGGAGAGGAGAAGTAGAGTAACTTTTCTTGTTCTGGTGGGAGCTCCTCGGTGTTCTGATTGTTCTACTCCATTAGGTAGAATTTGCACACTCAATATTTTAATGGGGTAAGGTTATGTAAAGTTATTGGGTAAGTTAAATTTGTACAGTTACTCATAAAATCTGATCCTTATCACATTTAGGTTGTCAGCCAATATTAATTAGAGATGTCATAGATTTAGGTAATGGTATATTTTATATGCTATTTTATTAAATCATTAAACAGTTAATGTTATTAAATTTATTAAATAGTATATATTTTTATTAAACTTTTATTTTTATTTTATTAAATTTTTAGTTCTGACCTTATTTGAAATTTTCTAGGTGTAAGAGACCCAGTGGCATTTTGAACTTAGTGATGAAGACAGCGAAAAATAGTATTTATAATTAAAAATAAAATAGAAAAACTCCTAATTTGTAATTAATCTGAAGGGAATAAAACATTTCCAGTCTTATATCACATTATTTGTGAGAGGGAAGGGCAAATATTTATGAAAGATATAGATTAATAATAATAAATAATACAATAATTAATAGATTAATTGAAATAAAGAATAAACTATGTTTCATGGACTCATTATTGTCAACCTACTTTTGCTTACCCTCGTATATGACGTATTGAGAATATACTTGTGATGAGTACTTACAACAGAAAGACATTTAGGAAAAAAATTTAATAAAGGAGGCTTTGGGATTACCATGTAGTCCTTTCTATTTATTAGTATAATGCATTAAATTTATAGATTTTAAATGGTGAATCTTGAATAAATTACTCTGGACTCAAATAATATTTTATATAATGTTTTTGCATTTCTAATTATAAGTGAGGCTGGTTAAACAATTGGGCATTATACTTTTTTGTCAATTTTTAGTATCAAATTATATTAGCATAAAGTATGTTGGACAGCTTTTTCTCTTTTCTCTGACACAGGTTGTATATGAATTATCTACTTCTTAAACTTTTGTATAAATTGCCTAAAAATATATCTGGGCCAGCCATTTTGAGTTTTCTTTTTCCTTCTTGCTTCAATATGTAAGTGGCAGTGATCATCTGGGTTATTTATTTCTTACAGTATGCAGTAGGAAATTGTTCTTTTCATCTAACATTTCAACTTACATGAACATTTTCATCACATTTTTGTGCAATGTATAAAATGTCTACTGTATATGTAATATACCCTTTACTTCATTTTGTATTTTATTTATTCGCGATTTTCTCCTTCCCAACCCCAGGGACATTCTTGCAAGAGGTTTATCTATTATCAATACTTTCAAAAAAGTAGCTTATGGTTTTTCTTATTATCTATATTGCTCCTTATTCCTTATTAATTTCTGCTTTTAAAGGTTGTGGTCTTGAGTTCCTTAGAGATTATCTTTAAGCTTTGTTCTAGATCTAAAATTTCATGGTTCTAAAACAGTTATTCTATTTTCAGAAGTCAATGGAACTCTCACATAAACATGAAGTGGAATGCTAGTTATTTGGTGAACTTCTTTGTTATATAAAAACGCTTTGTCTTTAGTAATCACAATCACACCATGTCATATGGCTATCTGTAGATTAGCCTTTGAGGAAATCTTCATGGAGAGAATCATATCTTGCAATTCCTGACAATGTGATTTTTAAAAATAATTTTACATAAACTTTTATTTTGACAGATTTTACTTTGACAGAGAGAACTCAATCTGCAGAGTTGCACTTAGAAGATGTTCTGCTTAGAATTAAACATGACCACATTAATTGCTTAGGAAAAAATGTTCGTAAAAAGTTCACAATATAATACATGATCATTTTAGACCCATATAAAATGTCACTAAATCTAATTGGGATTTTTCAAATTTTCCGTTTTGTGAGTGGACCACATATAAAATTATGTCACTAAATCTAATTGGGATTTTTCAAATTTTCCATTTTGTGAGTGGACCACATATAAAATTATCTTAAAATTAGGCAGAGCTAATGAAAGAGTGCATCAGTTTCTACTCTGCTTGCTTTGAAAGTATTTTCTTAGTAAAATCAAATTTACACCTCTAAAGGTGTAAAGTCATATTAAAATTAAGTCATATTAAAATCTCAGCTAATAATTGGATACCAAAAAAATTACAGACTAAGTTCTTATTTGCATGAAGAGGTGATTTTTGTTTGCTTACTTGATTGTTTACTCACCTGTTTGTAAATTGTTCCAAGATGTATTGGTTATGCACACCAGCATTCTTTCTTCTCCCTTAGTCTGGTAACATGATAAAGTGAAGCTACATGTTGAAAATATTTGAGACTTTATACAAATGCACTTAAAGAAAGTCCAAAAAGAAAATAAAAACTTCTGAAAATTTTTTTTAGCAAAATGGTTGCCTTGATTGACAGCTATAACATTAGAAATTTGTCATCAACTGTAGCCCCCTCATATTTTTTTTGTTTCATAGAATACTGATTTGACCTACTTTAAATAATTAAGGCTCTAGTAAGTTCATCTGTTTCAAAAATGTAATATAAATTTGAAAAGAAAATAATTCTTTAAATGTTAGTCCTATATATAAGTGATCCAAAATGCAGAAAATAATTTTCTTTTAAATACAAATTATACATCACTGAAACACATTTTTGTCATTATATTTTTTATTCCAATGTGATCAATTTAACATTTGCTTTTTAACATGATTTCAGGAGTAATTTTCTACTTATTTCAGGATCTGTCAATATCCAGTTTCCAGATACTTGTATAAAAATATGTCTGAGCTTGCACCTATATTTTCACATGAAATTAGACCATTAAACCTAACAGCAAATACCCAACTCAGTGATTTTTTTCTCTGAGAATATCCAAATTCCTTTGCCACCTATTTTAAAGTCTTCTGGTCGCAGTGAAAAAAACTTTGCCTACCAACAGACTATTTTAATAAGTCACATGAAGTGCCCTGGAGAGAATTTGATTTCACACGGAATAGAGAATAAAGTCTCAATAGCAGTTGTTTCTTGGTATATCTGAGATAATAAATGATATTTTTAAAGTAGTAACATCAAGATCTTAAGGGGTTTTACTTATAATTAACTTTCAATACTTTTGTGCAACCTCATAGGATTTTTACCTGATGGTAGTTTTGTATTACATAATGGAGCAAGTGGGGAGTAGACTCAAATCTCACAGCAGACCTTGCAATTATATAAGGACTCTCCTGGAAATAAGTTACCATGCTTTCACATTCACACTGCAACATTATGTTACCAGTATTTGTAAGTCGAACATTGAATGTCTCTATTTTTTGTTCTTTCTGTGAGAAATAAATGATTAATAACTTTCTATAAGTACTGAGACTCACATAAGGCAACCTACTAAGGAGCAGACACCATTTAAAAAAATTATGTTACTTAAAAATATTTCCCTTTTATGTCAAAATATGTTGTTTTTTCCTCTCTATATTATTCCAAACAGAAAAATTTTGTTTTAAGTATATAGCTCCTTCTTCTGTTTATTCTCTATGTGATAGGCTAATCTTTTATTATCATATCACAATAATTTTCATTGAGGCTGATTGTAATATTCCAAATAAATGTAAGTATTAGAAGAAAAATATGAAATAATAGCAGGTGATTAATTTTTAATAAAAATTGCTTTTCATGGAAATGCCTAAAGGAGGCCATGAGGGGAGAGGGTGAGAGAGAGAGACAAATACTGCAATGGACACTTGTCTTGCAAAAATTAACTCAAATGGTATTAAAAACCTAAATGAAAAACTCAAAACTATAAAACTCTTAGAAGAAAGAAGAAAGCTTCATGTCATTAGAAATGGGAATGATTTCTTGGGTATGACACAAAAAAGCATGAACAACAAAGCAAAAATAGACAAAACAGTACAATTGTACTACACCAAACTTAAAAACTTCTGCGCATCAAGGGCACTATCAATTGAATGAAAAACTAACTTATGAAATGGAAGAAAGTATTTGCAAATCATATATCTGATAAGAAGCTAATGCCCAGAATATATAAGAACCCCTAAAACTCAATAAATAAAACAACCTGATTAAAAAAATGGACAAAGAACTTGAGTAGATGTTTCTCCAATGATGATATACAAATGGTCAATAAACTAATGAAGACATTTTTAATATTATTAATCATTAGAGAAATGAAAATCAAAACTGACGTGAAATACCACCTCACATTTATTAGGATGGTTAATGTCAATAGAACAGAAAATAACAAATGTTGATGGGGATGTGGAGTAATTGGAACTCTTGTGCACTATTGCTGGGATAGTGAAATGGTGAAACCAGTGTAGCCGTTCCTCAGGAAACTGAAATTAGAACTACCATATGATCCAGAAATTTTTACATATCTATAAAGAATTGAAAGTAGGATCCTGAAGAGATAATGGTACATCTATGTTTATAGCAGCGTTATTCACAATTGCCAAGAGATAGAAGCAATCCAAACATCTATCAATACGTGAAAAGATAAAGAAAATGTTTATATATATGTGTGTGTGTGCATACATATATATACATATATATATATATATGTTTATAGATATAATGGAAAGTTGTTCAGACTTAAAAAGATCTTAAAACAATGCAACATGGATAAACACTATGCTAAATGAAATAAGCTTACCACCAAAAGGCAAATACTGTATGATTCCACATATATGAGTTATCCAAAGTAGTAAAATTCATAGTAGTAGAAAGTAAAATGGTAGTTCCTAGCAGCTTGTGATGAGGGGGAAATAGGGGAGTTTAATCAATGGGTGTAGAGTTTCAATTAAGATGATAAAGTCCTAGCGATCTGTTGCACAACAATGTGAACATACTTAACCCTACTGAATTGTACACTTAAAAATAGTTAAGGTGATCAATTTTGTTTTTTTACCACAATTAAAAATGTAAAAATAAATTAATAACTAAACATGCATTAGCCAACAGAAAAGATTTTGCCAAACTTTTCACTATTAATAAGAATTGGTTTTAAGCCAATTTTTCAAAAGAAGAACAATGTAATTTCAAAGTATTTTTTATAATGAAAGTCAGTAAGATACATAAAGTTAGAGTTAGAAAAATCTGGGTAATTGTTTTATTCTTCTGAAAAAGCAGGCAATTGAACAAAACAGAAATTGTTTACTCTAATATATTACCCTCTTACATTTGTTAGATTTATATTTTGTCATTTAACCTGATTAGAATTTTTACCACTTGTGTTTCTGATATTTTTAATTATCTAGTTATCCATCTGTCTTAATCTATCCATCCACCCACACGTTCACCCCTCCATTCATCCATCTCTGTATGCATAATTTTCCTCCTTTTCCCTCCTTCCACCCTGCAATACCTGCAGCACTTACTATGGCCATATGCTCTCATATGTTTTAGTTCTTTAAGAACTTACAGAGAATTTAAAGATTTATCAAGAATTTTTAGGAATTATCACAATTTGATAAGACTGTGGTCATATCTTTTGCTTTTTAAACTATCTATATATTCCCCCAAATGGTTTTCCTTTTCTTACTCTAAATGACAACAGATAGCTGAATTGTGATTCACAATGTAGATCTTCTCCCTTACGTCTGACGACTATTGCATTTGCTATTCTTCACACTGGTTGCTGTGTCAGGACAACTGCATATTCTGCACAGCGCTCTCTAGCAAATGTTTTGAAATTTACCCCCCAGAGACCATCTGCTGTAAATGGGTTTCAGTGCAGTTAATGAATATTTTATTACTTTATCTCCATTTTTTTGGTCTGGAATGAAAAACAGGGGTTAAGTGTGAAGCGTCAAATTAACAGAAATGTTTCATTGAACCATTCATTCTCTGAGTAACTTTTGTTAAACATATGTGTATTAATTTATTTAATCAATTTATTAATGCAAATATATACCAAGGAAAACATGAATGACTCAATATGAAATGTCTAATATTTTCTAAGCATAATTCAGGCAGTATATAAACACATCACTTTTGATTGACTTGAAATAATTGACTGGCTGAATAAATCTGATAGGTCATATGTTCTCTACAAAGTCAAATGCTTTGACAAAATTTTCTGCAATGAAATTATTTACTACACACCATTTTTCTGTTGTCACTATTTGATTATCTTTTGCTTTGTGGTGATGTGAAAGAGTGCTGAATTTCTCAGATTCTTCAGTATTTGTCTATCAGAGAATTACTGTGTGGTCAGGTCAAATTTAAGGCTTTACCCTTCCAAATTCCTCCTTTATAGAATAACTCAGAAAGTGACTCTGCTATTGTTAGTTAAACAATGTGACAGAACATCACATCTTTGCATTCCAGCAACTGTATATACATTTTCTATGGTTTTAAAAACAGATGAGGTGAAATATCATGTGAGATTTAATGAGTTCATATTGCTCTGGCCACAAGGTGTAATTCAAGAACATTATTGAAGATGTACTTTGTGTCTGATACAATATTAAAAATTTCATAGATGAGAGGGGACCCAAAAAACCCAGAATTTATTTATAAAAAATGTGTATTTACTCTTAGATGTTTAAACTTCAGTCATCATCAAAGCAGTCTCCATTTGATGCAATCCACCTATCCAAATGTTTTTTCCACTGATCAAAACAGTTTTTGAACTTATCAATTTTGATGGCTTTTAGTGTTTCTGCCATTTTTTGTTTCACCTCTTCCATATCAGCAAAATATTTCCCTTTGAGGATTTATTTTTCATCTAGTGAAACAAAAAATAGTCACTCAGAGCAGGATCAGATGAATAGGGAGGGTGGGGCAAAGGGGTCAGGCCATTTTTGCTCCAAAACTGCTGAACACAAGTCGATGTGGGCACTGTGGTTGTAAATCACCCATCATGAAATGCGCAAAGGTATTCAAAGAGTCTTCAAAAATAATTCACTGAAGCCAAATGCAGCCTCTCCCAACAACCCAACTAGTACACTAGAACAATCTGGTTTCTAGAACACTCACCAAACAAAGAAAGCCTGTACTACATGGGTCCCACCCTCCAGAAGATAATTCTGGTTTCTGGGGGGTCCTCCCTCCTATATCATCTTGTTTTATCCCCATAGTTACACTGTAGCTTAAGAACTGATAACATCCATATTTTATAGTTGAGAACACTCAACTTAAGAAAGGCCAAGCAATTTGTCAAGGCCACAATGCTTACAAGTTGAGATGTGGATGAATCTAATGTGAAAGCCTATGTTTTCTAATTTATCATGTGGATCCCAGGATAATATTAGTAGTCTTTATAACATAAATGCAGTTAGTTTTAAATTAAAGTTTTAAAAATCCTCTTTGCCTTTTATAAAGAAAGTAGAAAGGGTTGAGAAAGTTACATGTTCTTATTCAATAAACATGCAAATGACTTTCAAATCCTCTCTAGTGAATCCTTAAACAAAATGGTTATTTCTTTTTTTTTTTTTTTTTTT
>PVIA01008484.1:0-71334 GCA_004024845.1 Tonatia bakeri | reverse complement strand
GTACTTCCCAATCTTTATTCTTCAGTCATCTGGGGAAAAACATTTCTAAATGATGAATTTGCTTGTCCTTATAATTTAGCTTTGGGCATTAGATATCACTTTAATGGTAAGGACAACATATTCCATCAGGAGTAACAATGGAGTTTAATGTTAAAATTTATAAGCAAAATAGAATAAATATTTGTGGTCCTAGGGTAGAAATTCTAATAGGAATATAGCTACTTATAGGAGAAAAAATTACATTACACTCCTCTTTGACCAACTCAGCAATTGACTTCTGAAAATCTTAGTAATATAACATTCTATCCTCAAAATATCATGGTATTTACATTAGAATGTAAACCCCAGGAGGGCAGGGAATTTTGTCTGTTCTATTTACTGCTGTCTTTCTAGGGCATAGAACATAGTGAGCATTCAGTAAATGTTGTGAATAAATGAATTAATTCAGGGCTTATGAGGAAAGCCAGTTTGAAAGAATTATATCTGCTTATCTATAGCTTTATTCCCATTTCAGTATTTCAGCAAGGCCTGTGTGTGTGTGTGTGTGTGTGTGTGTGTTCTATTCTTGGTTTATTACAAGGAAAGCATACAGATTAAAATCAGCCAGGGGAAGATTCCAGAAGAGGCCCAGATAGGAGGATGTAATTAACACCGTCCTTGACTCCTTGGGGAGAGAGTAACTGGACACTCCACCTCTGGGCCTCTCCAGCAAGGGCTTAGCTCCATCCTTCCTTTCTACTTCCTTCCATTCAATCAATCAATCAATCAATCAATCAATCAATCAGTCATGGAGGG
The DNA here is from genome assembly GCA_004024845.1 of Tonatia bakeri. Classification (NCBI taxonomy): domain Eukaryota; kingdom Metazoa; phylum Chordata; class Mammalia; order Chiroptera; family Phyllostomidae; genus Tonatia; species Tonatia bakeri. The sequence goes on along the minus strand of PVIA01008484.1, from coordinate 70,539 downwards.
TTTGGCTTTGCTGAACACAAGAAAAAGGCTCTCTGATTCTGAGCATCCCATTCAATTCTGTAGTGATTCTAAAACTCCAATGGAAAAACCAAAGGATGAGAGTGAGGCCACAAAAATTCCTGGGAGTACCTCACAGGGCACAGAACACAGTGCTGGGGACAGTCATGGAAGGACATAATTCCCCTTCTGGCCTCTACTTTTCATCACAAAATGCAGAATGGAAGGATATATCGCTTCCCTTTCAAGCTTGAATTCTGTTATTTTAGTTGATTTTCACACTCTTTCTCAAAAACCTTGTTATACCCATGTTCAGGAGTTAATACTTCTGTAGAAATGTCCCCATTAACAAAGGGTGCCATTGTGCCACTTCCCACAAAAGGGTAATTATGACTGTGGCTTCTCTGGGACTTGGACTGCTGTAGGTTGTTCAGTCACCTTTGTCCAAGATGGAAGGGGCACCGGCAAGGCACCGATTCTGCCAAACTCAGTCAGCCCTCCTGAAATGTTTTCCAACATTGGAATTTGACAAGATCCCAGGCACATTTGGCTTGGGTTTTCCTTAATTGCTGAGCCCAAACAGAAAATGCAATCCATCTGCTTCAGAGTCGTTTTCCCAAAACGCATCCAAATTTTCCTTAGTGAGAGCTATTTGACGTCTTTGTCTTCGTGGGCCTAACACCTTCCTTCTCACGTTTTACTTCTTGGAGCTAGGAAGTAAACAGAGCCAAGAGTAACAGGACTCAGTTTCAAACACGACATAATCTGTAAAGTCAGTTGCTAGGGGGTGGAGGTCAAGAGTCTCACTCCCAGATTTATGGCTGTGACACTTCTGAGGGGGAAATGAAGGAAGTCTCTAAAACAAGTGTCCTTAGAAGGCCAGAGAGCACATCTCACTGAGGATCGATTCCTCTCCACCTCATGTTCAGCAGAAACTGGGAGCCAACACCTCACCTCGGTTCCAAGGTGAGAGAGTTGGAAGCCAAGATTCCACTAACCGCAGCTGTTTCGGAGTTGGTCATATCGTGAACTCTGGACTTGGGACACAAGAAGGCTCACAAGATCCACCAAAGACCTTTTAATAAGACCCTGAAACTTAAAAAGTGGCCAAAAGGAGTCAGAATCCTAACTTCTTGGTACTTACTGGTTTTGTGACCTTAGGCAAGTTCCTTAATATCTCTGAACTGACTCTTTTCCATTGCACATGAAGATGACAAAACCTTCCCGGTATATTTATTGTGAGACTTAGGTAAGATTATAGAGCTCAGCACAGTGCCTGGCATTTGGAAAGCACTCAGTTAATGCCAGCTATTTGTATTGGTATTGTTATTTTTTATAACAGCTTTATTGAGATAGAACCCACATACCATACAGTTTACATAAAGTGTACGCTTCAATGACTTTTGGTATATTCACGGAGCTGTTCAACTGTCCCCACAATCAATTTTAGAATGTTTTGTCAACCCCCAACTCCCTGCCCATTAGCAACCCCTCTCCAATACCACGGCAGCCTAGACCACATCTACTGCTTGTCTGTATGGATTTGTCTATTCTGGACATTTCATATAAATGGAAAGATATCATAAATGATCCTTTGTGACCAACTTCTTTTACTTGATATGCTTTTAAGGTTCATTTGTGCTACGGCATGTATCAATACCTCGTTTCTCTTTATTGCTGAACAATATCCCATTGTATGGACATTCTACATTGTATTATTTATTAATGATCAGAAATTTGTTTTTTTCTCATTATTTGGCTATTATAAATAATGCCGTTATGAACATTCATGGACAAGTGTGTGTATATCTCTTGGGTATATACCTAGGAGTGAAGTTTCTGAGTCATGTGTTAACTCTATGTTTTATGTTTTGAGGAACTGCCAGGTATTTTCCAATCTGGCCACGCTATTTTACACTCTCTTCAGCAGTGTGTGAGGACTCTACTTTTCCTATATCCTCACCAATGCTTGCTATTGTCTGTCTTTGCCATTATAGCCATTCTAGTGGGTATGAAGTGGTATCTAATTGTGTTTTTAATTTGCGTGTCCCTGATGGCTAATAACGTTGAGCATGTTTTATGTGCTAATCACCACTTGTATATCTTTTTTGGATAAATGACTATTCAGATTTTATCCTATTTTCTAATTGCCTCTTTGTTTTATTATTATTGATTTGTAGGTGTTGTTTATGTAGCTTAGATGCAAGCTGCTTACCTTGCATCTAAGCTACATAACTGATATATGACTTGGAAATATTTCCCCCAGTCTGTGGGCTGTCTTTTTGCTTTCTTGATGGTGTTCTTAAAAACAGGAAAGTTATTAATCTTAATAATGTCCAGTTTATCTATTTTTGTTATTGTTGCTTGTGCTGTTGGTGTCATATCTAAGAAATCATTGTCAAATCAATGTCATGAAGAATTTCTCCTATTTTCTTCTAAGCATTTTACAGTTTTAGCTCTTACACTTAAGTCTTTGGTCCATTTTGAGTTAATTTTTATGTATGGTGTGAGGTAGGCATCCAACTTCATTCTTTTGCATGTGGATATACAATTTTCCTGGCATTCTTCATTGAAAAAATTATACTTCCCCCTTGAATTTTTTGATACCACACGTGGAAAAACAATTGGTTGTTAATGAGGAGCTGTATTTCTGAGTCTCAGTTCTAATACATTTATCTATATGTTTATCCTCATGCCAGCAACACACTGTCTTGATTAATGTAGATTTGTAGTAAGTTTTGAAATCAGAGATTGTGCATTTTCCAACTTTTTTCTTCATTTTCAAGATTGTTTTCTATCTACAAGATTGTGTCATCTGCATATAGAGATAGTTTTACTTCTTCCCTTCCAGAGTGGATGCCTTTTATTTCTATTTCTTTCCTAATTGCCCTCATCAGAACAGCCAGTACAATTTTTTAATAGATGTGGCAAGAGCAGACAACCTTCTTTTGTTCTCAATCTTAGAGGGAAAGCTTTCGATATTTTACCATGAAGGATGACATTATCTGTAGGTTGTTCATGGATGCTCTTTATCAGGCTGAGGAAGTTCCCTTCTGTTTTTAATTTGTTGAGCTTTTTTTTTTTTAATCAGGAAAGGGTGTTATTGTTATCATACAAAAATGCAGCTGTTCGCTTTTTTCCCTTTTCTTCCTCTCTTCTTTCCCTTTTTTGATTTCTTTCCAGAGCTTAGGAGGACACAAGGACGGCATCAGGAAAGAGGAAGCCCCGGGTGCTGTGCATCCACTCCCCAAGTGCCCCGTGAGCAAGCAGCTGCCACCTCCTCCCCGTCTGCACTTCTGACCGAGTGGTACCCTTGTTGTTCTGGCACAAGCTGCATCCCTCACACTTTGGTCTGCTTTGCTGGCTGACCATCTCCTGGTCCTGGATCCCTGGCTTTCTGTCACTGTTTTTCAGGGTTCAGATCCCTTTTCTACCTCTTTCCAGGTGTCCTAGACTGCCTTGGCAGCTACTGATGTTTGGAAAGCTAGCGGCTGTTTTCCAGGCAGTAGAGTTTCCTTTGACCCCTCTACCCAGCTCGATTCCACAAATATTTCATGAGAACTCGTTAATGCCAGGCATCGTGCTTGTTTAACCACAACAAGACTTAAAATAACCTTATCAGGTTGCTCTTAGTTTGGCCCCATTTTATAGACAAGAAAACAGAGGCCCTACTTGGCTAATTTGTCTGAAGTTCATACATAGTAAACAGCAAAGCTAAAATTTGATTACAGATCTGTCTGTTTGAAACAAAAGAGAAGGATATAGTACATGTAGTAGTTGCTGAGATAGAACTCAGGGCATCAGTTGCCATCGTGGAATATCCAGGAAGAGCTAGGAAATCAGTGTACCTCAGTTCAAACACAAGGCTTCCATTGCTCCAGCCTTTGTCAACTCGTCTGGCCCCATCTTCCTGAAAACACATGCTAACCCATCCAAAACATGCCAAACCACATCATACTATCTGTGTTGCTGCACATTTTCACATGATGGTATCTCTGCCTAAGAATAACCTGTCTCTTCTATCCAACTCCCAACTTCTACATTCCCAGGTAACTCCTATTCATACTTCAAAGACCCAATATAAAAATCACTTCCTCTGGCAAATGTTTCTAACCCACACCAGGCTGTGCTCCATTACACCCCATACATACCTATGTCATAATATTCATCACGTTTGTGCTCTCCCCCCCACTCCCACACAACCAATCACAAATAAATTATGAATGCCTTTAAGGCAAGGACTATGGTTGGTTCTCCCCTGTCTCCCAGGACTCAGGATACTTTCTGACCCAATGTTTCTTGAATAACTAATTGAACCTTTAGAGTGAGCTCTTATATACAAATGCCCTTTCTGGTAGGGGATTTAAACCACCTTTCTACCCAAAGAGATTAACAGCTGAGACAATTTCTTGTTCCCTTCCATGGTGGAGAATCTGAATCCTAAACCAAGAGGTTTAAGGATATAAAATTTGAACTTAAAACAGTAAAACCACCTTTTCACTCTGAAAAACACTACTCACCAGGTCACCATGAGGCAGACCTCAGAAAAGATGATAACTCGAAGAAGTTACCCTCTTAAACACAAAGGGCAAGAGTACCCTAATGTTCTTAGGCATTTCTCAATGCCTAAGGACTAGAGACCACATTTAGGCTAAAAAGCATGAGCCAGCCATTCTTTAGCTATTAAACAGAACGATAATTTCACTTCTGTCTCAGTTCCAGCTCAGTAAAAAATGCCAGTTACAAGGAGAGGAGCAGCTTTCTGGGCTCTTTGCAGCAACTCTGAGAGCAAAGCTTTAACACAACCACCTTTTGCTTTCTCCTCCAGGAGAGGGCTGTGAGGTCAGACCCAGGATGACATTGCTTAACAGCCCCCCAAAGGCTCTTGGTATCCATTCTTGCCAACTTTGCCGCAAGCCCTGGCACAGTTTGGGCTGAAGGCGCACATGTTATTTTCATCGAAGCATGAATGCTGACCACTGAGGTTTTTTTTTTCCCTGGGCTTTCTGTTAACTCTGTCTACAAAATGTGGTTTTAAGAAATATTACTCCTGGTCATTTATCTAACAGACCATACTGTGATCTGTAAGCTCCATCCTTCTTGCAGCTTTCATATTCTATTAAAATGGGATCTTTTACCAGGAAATTTACTCAGACGGGGGAGTTCATTTGAGGTTGAAACTGTAAAGTGGCCAATTATCTCCTAGCCATTGGTTGCATATGATCTTTACCCCAAGCTTTGGAAATAAAGACAACATTTAGCAAACGTTCTGCTCCAAAGCTAATGTTTTGGAAAGAATAACAGCATGTTGGGAATAAATTACATGGTCTTTAGTGCATTTTAGTGTTATTGCCCGTTAACATGCAGTATGGTGTGCCAACTCGTGAGAGAGCTCCAGTCTTCTTAGGAATCGCTTTCTGAATTGTCGAGCTAATGGCGTCCACGTCGTACCATTGAAACGACTGCAGTACAAGGGGCCGTGTCTGTGGGAGCTGACCTAGGGGAAACTGTGATTTCATAGGTTGTCCTTCCATTCTGGCAATGGCCAGACCATTAGCTCACTCTGGGTGACGGCATTTGAGGCTTTTCATCTAGGACTATCCAGTATCCCTCTTCACAGGTTATATAGATCCTAGGACTGAACAATCTGATGTACCTCAGACAAGTAACCAATTTAACCTTACCTGAAGACCTGACTATTAGGTAGAGGGTCTTTTGTCAGACCTTTTAGAAAAATAGTAGGATGCTTAAAAAAACAAAACAAAACCTTGATTCCATTTCTATGAAATGTCAGAATATGCAAATTCATAGAAACAAAAAGTAGATTAGTGGTTTCTCAGAGCTGGGGGGATGGAGGGATTGGGGAGTGCTGGTTTAAAGGATGTGGAGTTTCCTAGGGGGTGGGGGGATGAAAATGTTCTAAAATTGATTGTGGTGAGGGTAGCACAATTCTGTGAATATACAAAAAACCCTTGAAGTATACACGCTATGTGAATGTTACCTCGAAAAAAGCTGTTTAAAAACAGCAGCAACAATAACCTTGCCTTCACAGAGAAAGAAAAGATGTTAATAATCTCAGGTGGAAAACACGAAGAACTAAAGATGGGTACCACAGAATGCTAAGGGAATCCCAAACAGCTTCCCTTCCTTCCAGCCTTGTAGGATTTTCTTTCTCTTGAGATGGTCATAATCTCTCGTAGCACATGTTTAGTCTTGGAAAGTAGGAATGAGGGATTTTTCAGGAGCAGGAAGAGAGCTTCTAATAACTGGATGAAAGTGAAATGCATGGAAAGATGGCAAAAGATACCATGGGAACAGAAACATCAGACTTGGGCTTCTTGGTGGGGTCCCAGTGCAGAGCTGGTCACAAGCAAGGTGTTTTGCTTAAAGGGCAAAATCAGGAAGGGTAATAGTCCTTCAGGCTGAGGGGTAGCTCCTGTTACTGTAACCTCTCCATTCCATTCAAAAGCCAAGTTCACCAGAAGGGCGGCATCCCCACCCGAGTCAGCCTCCCATGCCCCGGGGGCAAAGGGCTCTGGGACCAGGGCCACTCTCAAAGTAAATCAACAGGAACTAGCCCTATAGCAATTCATAAGCCTAAATATTGGCCCAGGCACAAACGACAGCAGCCATTTCCCAAACCAAGCAGGCTACCAAGAAATTCTTCAGGCCGAAGAAGGAATTTCATTGTTCGATGATCTATCTTTTATTGGGCTGGACTTCCTGTATTTAAAAAGATCCATCACCACCTTCACCTCCACGGCACCTCCTGTCTGCCATCATTTTTCATTTGTTTCCCCCAATTTTCAATATTGGGTCCAAAGTAAAATGATCAGGTATGTTTAATATAAATAATTCCAAATTATTTTAAATGTGATCATACTTTTTAAACTATTAACTTAAATGGCAAATTGCTTTGGTAGGCCACAGTAAACTTTCAAGCAGCACAGCATATAAGCATTTTTTTTTTAATGTTTAAATGAGATCTTTTCAAGGATTGTTCCACCACCTGAGTCCCGAGTCTGGTGTTCTGGCCCTGACAATGAGGACCCGCGTCTATCTTGTGCTGCCCTCAGTCTCTACGCCCTTGTCACTGGAACAAAAGCTGAGCCGAGGGATGAGTTAAAGAGATGGTGGAGCATGGGGCAGTGAGTCCCATCTTGCCACTCCGTCTTTAGTTCTGATTGGCCAATAGTTCTGCCAGTTCCATCCTGGAGATCTTTGAGGCTTGTGGGTCCAGCTAAGCTGAGCGATGTGGTGCCCCTCTTGGTCCCCTGGCCTCTATTTCCCCTAGAGGAACCAGAGAGAAAGAGCTCCCTTTTCCAGCGCATGCCACTATCCAGCTTCCATGACAATGCAGGCGCTGGCTTTGGGAGGCAGCCAGATTTCTGGTGTGGGACTTGAACCCTTGGCCTCCCAGGCAAAGGTAATGGTGCTACCAGCTGAGTGACACAGACCTATTTCCTGATTCAATGACTAAACAGATGCAAAAGAATGTGAGGCATTTCTCCCCACCCCCCGGCCCCGCCACCACGCCTGGCCTGGCATGGCTGCTGGCACAGCCCGAGGTGCCCCCCAACCTGACCCTGGGAGCAGCTGCAGGCCGCCCCCGAGCCTCCAGAGTGCAGAGCTTTTAGTTGGCTGCTTGCTGCATTTCTTCGCCCTTGGTATTCCTGACTTGAAAATGACCAGAATAAAAACTCACTTTAATGAGTGCTTTTGATCCTCTTTTTCCCCCTTCTCCCTTCTCCTAACAGCTATTTTATTCTATTTTATTTTTTAACAGGAGCCACTGATACAGACAGAGTAGACTCATTTACTCACCCTCCAGAAAGGACATGAATAAGCTCTCTCTCAAGAATAAAGTTAAAAAGACCAGGATGTCAATGAAAAGAAGATAGGAAAAAGTAATAGGTCTGGCTCATTCATGTATTGAGTTATCTTCTCATAAATGTTGTAAAGCAAATAGGACAACATAGAAAACACTCTCATCCATGGTTAGTCACAGAAAAATGGACACTCTATGAGCAGGGATCATAAATACCTAAAGCAGAATGTGAGTATTTTTTTGGATAAACTTCTTCTAATGTCATTACAGTACTGTTTAAATAATATCCACTCTTTAAAGAAAGGAGAAAGAAAAACTGAGTAGCAAATAACACACACACACACACACACAGCCACGCTGCTTTTCAGTTTGGTGTGTTAATAACTGGGTGTGAAACAAATCCTCTGTCTGCCGTGCCTTTTCTCTCTCCCTTTCTCCCATGCCAGGTGTGACTCTGTTCTTCACTCTGGGCGTATCTTCCACTCCCAGCGCTCACTCTGCCCACTCCCGTTGTGGGGAGCTGTGATAACTACCACAGCTACAACAGGCACATGGCTCACTCTATTCCAGAAGGGTTGTCTGAGAACACTTAGTAGCCAAAAGGTCCTTCTCATATGTCAGTGAAAGGCTTGCGAATTCCCAAAGGCTTAGCCAGACACACACATTTCCTCCCGGCTTACTCCCAATAAGATGGGATGAGAAGGACTTAGCTGACACAGGTAACTGGCCTCGGCATCCTGACCTCCAGGCCAGGTAAGGCTACAACTCAAGAACTCCACCATCTGCCACAGAGTCTGTCATTTTCCTACATCAGCCTGAGAACACAGAGGTAGCAGTTGAGAACTGTGACTTGGGCTGGATGGGTCCCATGGACAATGTGGGCTGTCTGAACTTGCCCTTGGTGCTCTCCCTGAAGACCCAGGTCAGGGGAAGAATCCATGCCAGCAGTGTTGGCTGGATTCTTTGGAGTGTTTCACTGTCCTACCAGGCTACAGCGACAAAATGCCTGGGCTCCAATCTTGGTGCTCTCATTTTCTAGCTTGGACTAATGATCCGGTATCTCTGAGCATCATTTTCCTTCTTTGAAACACGAGAGAACTAGTAGTGCCTACTTCATATGGTTGTTGTGAGCACGAGAAGAAATGATGCTTGTGAAGTGCTCCCATGGTGGATGGCCCATGATGGGAGCTCGTGAAGTGCCAGTAGTGAGGTTTGTAAGTATTATCGATGTATTACATTGCCCCTCCATGTTTCACTCTGTTCACCTCAAAGTGAGCTGAAAGCCCCTTGAGTAGCAGCAAGAGCAGGAAAGCTAGAATCAGATTTCTTCCATTCTATTCGCTTTGCACACCTGACTTGACTTCGGCATCTGTGAAATGCAGGTGGTGACATCCCACTACCCACATGGGATCTGAAGAATGTGATGAGATACAGGAATACGCCTGAGGCCTGGTTGAATCAGGACTTCGGTTTGGGTCATTTCAGCCAGGTTGTCTTTTTTTAGCTTAGGTTTGCAACTACAGGAGAAGGCATCCCACCCTCTCCTAGGCTGCTTCCAGCAAAGAGCAGCAGGACAGGGAGCCAAGCCATTAGCGAGCTCTTGGCAGGCGCTGGACAAGGAGTGTGATCACAAGACCACCGTGTAGAACTCTGACAACTGAATGTGCAAATTATGCTATTCAAGCTGGAATATCACCCGAGCGTGTTTTGGAACCGCAGTGACCACATCCAGCTGGACTGGGGAAGCAAAGCTGTCCAGCCAAAGGTTTTATTATTTTTATTTAAAAGCATGAATCATCAGACAAGCAACCCTTTCCAGCCAGGTGCTGTATTCAGATTCCACATAACATCTACTTCTTTGGCACTGAGTAAGGCAAAGATGCCCATGAGACATTGTTTGGGGGCCTGGGGAGACCTCAGGGGTCAACCTCTTAGTAGTTTAAGCAACGTGCCCTTGGAATATCACTTAAATCCTCTAGGACTCAGTTGCCTCATAGGTAAAAGGGGATATGATAAGGAAATGCTGCACTGGGGTTGTCAGGATGAAACAAGATGTGTGGAAAGTGCTTGGAAGACAGTGCGATTCAGAGTGAAGGCCTGAACACGTGTGTGCTGTACTGGTAACGGTCACTGCACTGAGGCCTTGGAGATGGTTAAAAGGCCTCACATTCTCACTTCTTCACGAATCAGCTTATATGCTTTTTGAGGACTTTCTATGTAAGAAATGAAATGATGGTGCAGAGCTGTTTGGAAAACATAACAACTAAGCAAGGTCTCTATTGTCTTAGCGGCTAGAAAGAATTCTACTCTGGAGGAAATACTAAAACTAAGTTATAGGAAACTGAAGAACTGAAATAATGAATGGAAGGGAAAGGGCATTACATGGAGGATGAATGGCTAGGCAGAAACTATCCAGCCTATAGTGGCAGTGCCCAGCTTTCTTGTGGCAGCTTGGTTGTAATTACACACACACACACCACACACACACACACACACACACACACACACACACAATCTTAAAAACATTTAAGATTTTGCTTAGACTGCCTGATATCACCTGCTGCGTGCATCAACTCTCGTTCTCCTCCTGACGTCTTGGCCACTAACTCTCACAGCCTCAGTACTGTCTCATGCCAGCCTCGCCCCGTTAAGTCAACACATGCTTTTGTCTTTATGTTTTTGACCCCAGTTTCCCTCTTGACCAGGGTTGCCTCTCAGGGAAACACCGAGCAGGTTCATCTGTGTTCCTGGAACCCTTTTCCAAAGGCTACAGCCACAAGGAGCCCCTACACGTCTCATGAGCAGGATGTTAATAAGCTGTCACAGGCCCTGGCATGCTTTAGGGACAATGACTAGATCCAGTTCACTCCTTTGCTCAAGGCAGTAGCAGATAATAAAAGCTCAGTAGAGTCACACTTGATGAAGGAGACCATGTGGTGGGACAGTGCCCCTACCCCTGGCTGGGCCAGGGGATGGGAAACCAGGGGATGGGTGGATTCTCACTTATTTCCAGAAGTCTTCCCTGATGACTCTCATGGGTTTGCTCAGTCTTCCCAGCATTTAATGGCAACAACTTTGTTTTCTGTATTGGGCAAAGCCCACCTCACGTGAACCAGAAGGTAACTTTCCAGGTAGTAACAGCATCATTGCTTTTGTTTTATTCTACATCTCTACAAAACTAAACTCTGTCCTTGATGTGTATGGAGGAAACACACTTACACACACCATACACAACAATAACATAACAACAAATGCAAAAACAAAACCATTCAGAGGGTGCCCTGATTTTGAAAAACAACCTGCAGTCAGAAGTTGTAGATTCTTGCCCTGGCTCTACAGCTTTTCAGCTGAGACACCTAGGTACACTACGACAGTTTTGAAACTCCCTCCCCTTCTACCCATAGAGATTATGACACTAACCCTGCCCATCCTAGGGAGAATCATCATGTCCAGAGATAACGGATATAAAATCGTATCTAAAGAAACTTTTCAAATAAAAAAAAAAAAGACTGAATTCAATCTCAATTTAAGGAGCTTCTGTTTGTTTGTTGTAAGGGAGAAAAGACTTTTATGGGAGGAAGAGAAAAAAATGAAAAGGACAGCCATTAGTTTTATGCAGGTAAGAGGATTTTAAATACTATTTTCTCTGTTGGAATTCTATTTCCTTGTTTGGAGACAGAGAAGAGATAAGGTAGAGCATTACTTTCTAGTCTTTTTTTCACTCAGGGGTGGGGGAGACCGGTGATGTACCAACACGGGGTTGGCATGCTTTGCTGTCTTGCCGCTCCTCACGGGTATCGAAGGGGAAAGCGTGGGAGCAGTTGCCCAGTGTTGAATTGGCTCACGTCCATCAGTCCTAGCGGACCTCTCGGACACGGTCCAGTAGATGTGCCCGAGGAAGAAGGCACATTCCTTTGTTCGCTCCGAGGAAGCGCAAGCTTTGGCTCATTCTAGGCCTGACCTCCCAGGTTCTTTGTGTTTCCCGTCTCTTCAGACACTTCCTATAGGACATTTTATTCCCATTACTGATGGCAGGATTCAGACCCAGTGCGATACTGTGAAGAGCTTTGGGCAGAGAGAAAAGAGCTTGCGGGCTAGTATGAGTAATGTGGAATAATGGGCTCACATCTAAATGCTCTGAGCTTTGAGTTAACAGGACTCTCTTGTCACTGGTACTCCTCATAATTAGGACAAAGCATAAGCATCTAGTGGCCGGTGTGGGAAAATGAACCACGTTCTACTTGCCAGACTTTTCTAGGCCTTTTGGTTAACCCGTTTGGTCTTTACAGCAACTCCTGAGACAAGTGCTGTTACTCCTTTTTATGGATGGGTAACCCGTGTTCAGTAATTTGCCTAAAACCACTCGGCTGACAAGGGGCAGGGCGTGCTTCTCAGAAGAGGTCAAGTTAATCCAATTTCTGACAGAGGTGAGATGTATCACCTGAGGAGTAGGAAGGGCATTTCGTACGTCACATTTGGCAACCCATGGATGAAAGAACCTGGACCACAAGACCAAGGACTTAGAATCCAAAATGTGTTTAATCTTATGGGCTGTGTGACGTTGGACAAACCACTACCTCCTAAGATTGTTGGGACTGTTAAATGATACAGTATGTAAAGAAGCTATCACAAGACCCGGAACACAGGAAGCACTTAATAAATTGTAGTTACTGTCACCACCGTCATTTTTAAAGCCATTACTTTCACCAACAGTGCAATTACCATTAACACTCATGTGTTCTTTGCTTACTCTCAACATGTTAGGAGAATACTGTATGGAAAGATAATGGCTATGAAAATGCTTTGTACCAAAGATATTAGAAGGGATTATAAAGCGTTGGAATTTATTTAAATTCGAGAGGGTCTGAGATTTACTGTCTTCCAAGTGACAGGGTTCTCTTAAATCTATAAATAGGGAAAAAATGATAAAGATTTCAGGATTCTCTTTGTGTCCAGGGGATGGTGAGGTGGAGAAGAGAGTCCAGCTTGAACTGTGATTGTACACGTGTTCTGATCCATGTCAATCTCGCCAAGCCCCAGGTAAGAATGGAACAGAGGTCAAGGCACCCCAGAATGCTGATGACTATTTCAGCCAGCAGAAATCAATGAGTTGATTAGCTCTGTAAACACTTCTGAGAGCCCAGCCCTTCATGAGCACAGCTGCTATAAACACGGTGGTTTCTAAGTAGCAGTCACAGTGATGAGGCTGCGCGATGAAAAATCGCCAAAGTCCATCAGCATGGTCCTGTTGCCCTGAGGATTAGACTGTCATTCGCAGTTCGTTTCTGGAGACTCTTTTATGGCCTAACTCTTACATCAAAGGAAATTTCTGGAAATCAGGAAGAGACTGCTACCATCAAAATCACTGCCCGCCTAGAGCTATTTTTCACCTGATCTGATATACTTCGTTTTCCTACGCATGTGTATAAATTTCATTTTAAATACAGGGAAAAGTGCACCCAATGCATCCTGAGTCACTAACAGGGTAACATTCATCTGTGATCTGCATGGGACTCAGGAACAGGAAAGGTCCAGATACTTCTCAGAAGGCAGTTGAGGAATCCCTGTCTCTTCCACAAGCCTATTTTGTATAATAAAGCTGACCACATTTGCCTATTTTCTAAGATATATTAAATGGAAGGGACTATTTTACATTACCTCCACAAACACAGACACTGTAATCCATATTCTCATCCCGAACTCAGAACGCAATGACACGCTCCTGCCCAGCTCCCAGGTTTAGGCAGCAGACCTCCTTCCTCAGTCCCCACTGCCCTCATCAGGTGTACAGAGCTCTCAAGTACTGAAGAGCATCATCTTCACAGGGTAGGGTGCTGTGTCGTACCTTTTGTAGAATATAATAATAGACCAGAGTCCACTCTGGGCACAGGTAGAATGATATTTCCTGGTGCATAACAACTGGATACATAGTGACTGAGATTTAGTAGTAGAGTCAGGTTCACCAATGGGTTGTATCTCCAATAGGTAATCTATGCAGGCAAATTGCTATGTGATGGTAGGGTGTGGAGGGGGTGCTGGAGTTCTTTTCCTGGTCCTGTATAGTTCCTGGGCTTTCTCAGGTAGTGGTACACTGGTAAATGTTTATCAACTAGCTCCCCTCCAAGAAGTCCTGACTTGTAGCATGTGCCAATTTCTGTGGTGTAAATATTCCTACCACAGATGACGTTAAGCTCAGTAACAATGAGATGTTACTGAACTTAGATTGGAAAGAAATGCACACAAAAAGCTCTTGAGAGAGAGTGTGTGCAATATTTGCTTGTTTTTCTCCATGTGTTTGTCATATGGAAAAGTAGAGGGGCAATTTCACATGTTTTTCAAAGTGTAAATATTCTTTGTGGATATTTTAAATCACACACATGGATCCTTTCTTTCTTCTGTTCATTATTTGAATGATGGTGTTCCTCAGGCTTACTCCATGCAGGGCTTGAAATGCTGCTCTTATTCTGATGAATGCCAAGTTTATATCTCCATCCTAGAACATTCATCTGGGCTTCAACCCTTATTTCAAACACTTGGTAGAACACCCCTCTCCCGATATCATCTGTGCTCCTGGAACTTAACACGCCCAATACTGAAATCATCTTCCCTTTCTCCTCCTTATCATTATCACCTTACTTTTCTCTTTTTATTCCCTGTCTTAATTAACAGTGGTTGCTTTCTTGGGTTACAAGAAACTATTCTTCTATCTTAAGCTACAAACTATTCTTCTATCTCAAACCTCACATAATTCATCAATCCTATAATGTAGGAATGTATATAATACTTTCTATATAGCATGTTTAATCTATTTAGTATATAATATTTAAACATCCTCCATTAGCTCCCATTTATACATACAGTATGATTGCCCTAATTTAGGACTTAGGATTTCTCACCTAGACTTTTGCAGCATCCTATTAATTCAGGGATGGTGAATGCTTAGCTCATGTCTGCTGCCACTGCTCTTCCTTCCCTTCTTACATTCACAGCAGGCATCACTTCTTCATTATTAGAGACTCTTCTGCTGAGTCCAGATGCAGTTTTAAAATTCTCCTCAAAGCAACACTCCATAAAGACGCTGCTAGAGTGGATAAGCAGATTAAAGCCCATTTGTCATCTGTCTCTTTCCCTACCAGATGGCATATAAATATATAGATTGTGCCTCCAGAGACAGATTGCCAAGGGAAATCTAATTATGTCACCTTCACGTTTAAAAAACCTATGAGAGTCCACCTCTTGCTTACAAAATAAAGTAACAGATCACTGGTGGAGTGTATAAGGCCTTTTGCGATCCAATTAAAAATTTCACATGTATTTACTATTATTGACAGAAATGCTCTGATTGCTAATGGCCACCCATCTGCTCCATTCCTACAGCCTGGAGGTCTCTCATGCTTCCTTTGCTCATGCCATTGCTTCTTCCTAAAGCTCTCTTCCTCAGCCCCCCTCGGCCTCGTTAACCACCATTTACTCTTATCCTTTCCTAAAATTCTCTGGGAGCCATTAGTTGATCCTTTCTCTGGATCTCCAGAACACTTTGGTTTAACCTTTAATAGAGCACACAGCTCTTTTCATTAATAGGCTTTCACTGTGCACACATATGCCTGGGAGATCATTCCAGGTAATAGCTAGGCACTTCAACACATAATGCCCAGCAGGTGTTCAATTAATATAAGTTAAAGGAATAAATATAGTGGGCAACTCTCCTTTCTCCTTGGAATGTTTGCTTGCTTCCCTTTAGCCATTACTTCGACAAATGCATTTTTCACATCTACTGTGCATTAGTCATTAAGCGACATCGATGACAGAAATCTGCAATTTCTGCCAAAGCATCACCCTGTATCTAAAGCGACAGGAACCAAGTGAGAGCCACTTTCAGTAACTTTTACACAAACATTTCAACATCATGCTCCCTTCCATGGGTGAAGGAACTGTAAATGAAGTATTTGGTTTTCGGGGAGTTATGGCACAATTCTTGGCTCACTTTGATAAATATTGATCTTGTATAAATTACTCCAGAGAGGCAGTCGATGGTTCTCTGAGCAACACACACAACCCCCCACTCCGCTTTATGCAAAGACATAAATCATTTATGAATAGAGCCCCACATGCTCTATGAATAAGTCCCTTGGATTCCAAGATGACTGATACTCAAGTATTTTTCTCATTTGAGTGCAGACCTAAATTTAAGCGAGCAGTCAGACTGCATGAAGGTACAATGCCCTTTTGTTCACTTTAAGGTGAGAGATGCATAATAGACTTTCAAGGGTAAATATTGCATGCTTCAAAATAAACACCATTAAATGCGACCGCACATTTGTGCCTTCAGTAAAGCTGATAGCAAGGGAACAGCTTTTGAGAAGCATTTCACGTCATGTTCACTGAGTTTTAAGTTTTAGTCACTGGTGGAAAGAGGAGAGTTGATGCATGCGGGTGTGTGGGATTATGCAGAATTCGTTTTCTTTGACTACAGTTGAATCAAGGCTTTGGTTTCATCTGGCAAGTTGTGAATAGCACAATATGGGGTCTGTGTGTGGTGAGGACTCATTAAAATAAAAACCAAAGGGCAGCAAACATTGGTTTTCAGGGATCCTTGTGGTCAGATTAATAATGAGAGTGTTTAACCTCTGGGGACTTCATCACTGAAGGGACAGGCAGCAGGATAAAGGGACATTCTGACAAATTGCTTTGTCGCCTCTTGGCAGGAGCTGGAATTTGTCATTAGGGCTCACACAAAGGTTCGAAATGCTGAAACTTCTTGGAAAAAATAAAGGAATGTGACTTATGCTTTCTGGTACCTTTATTGATGTGACTTTCCCCACCTTGAGTGTTTTTTTCTCTCCAGTTCTAACTTTTTCACATTCTGTGCATTTCTTTCTTGGTTTCTTTCACAATTGAAGTTGCATTATTACCCATGACACAAGAAATCCTATGTTTAGGAATTGATGGACAGAAAATATTTAATGAAGGTTCTGAGACATATAAACAAGGAGAATTATGGCAGAATTACTTATTAAGGAGAAAATGGAAAACCACCAAAATGCCCACATTAGGAGACCGGTTAAACAAATTATGGAACATGTCCATGAAGGAATGAAATGAAAGCAGTTAAAGATGTGGTAGGTGAAAACAAATGCACCAGATAGAAGATTTTCCCAATTGTATTGAGGTTTTAAAGAAAGGGCAGGGAGGCTGCAGAAAAGTATTTATACCATGATTCATTTCAAAATAAATAAAACAAAACCACCATATCGTGTGTATATACACAGCTATGTTTACAATGGTTATGTCTTGGTAATATAATTAGAGTAAAGAGGGGGTGAACTTGTACTTCTTACATTAAATATGTCTACAATAGGTGAATTTGTTATACAGCATAAGGGTTACTGTTTGTTTTGGTTATAGTAATTAAAAATGTTTTAATGAAAAGCTTATTTGTTTTTCAGATGCAAGCCCAAACATCATCTTATCCAGGAATGACTACTCCCATATCTGCAATGCTTTAGAATTTTGCACCAATTTTATAACATTTGCTGCATCAAGTTGCAACATTATGTAGAGATCACTTAATTTGACATCAGAAGGCCAGAGATCAAATCCAATTCTGCCACTTTCTAGCTCTACAGCAGTCTTGGGAAATGATCTAACTTCTAAGCCTAAATTTTTCTTTCTGCAAAATGGAAGGAATAATGCTCTCTTCACAGGATCCTTGGGAGCTGGAAAATAAGACGCATTAATATACTGGTCACTTGCATGCTTATCTTGTGCATCCTGTAGCATCCTATAACCATCCCCAGGGGAGCAAGGACTCTGGTGTTCATGGATTCATTCAATAGATATAGTTTGAGCAACTATTACATGTCAGGCACTGTGCTACAACAATGAACAAGAAATATAACATTTTCTCACATGAAACTTATAATAAAAGTGAAGAAACCACACACATAATCAGACAATCAGCAAAAAATATAGTGTTATAAAAACCGAATCAGGAAACTCTTCCAGTATGAAGTGGTATTTTCAGCTGAGGCCTGGAGGATTCGTGAGCTTTAGCAGGCAAACGAGACAGAGAGAGCTGGAAGGGTGTGTCAAGTAGAGGGAAAAGGGATGCGTGAGTGTAGAGCATTGAGAATATGAAATTGAGCATGGCTGGAACTTCAAGGGTGAGGAGAGGAGGGTAAATGTGGGGTGTCTTACACCCCCCTGACATGCCTTTTCAGCCTCCCTGAGTGTTGTTGACCCTCCGGAATAATCAATGGGGACTCACAATATCATAGAGGGTTAGAATTTAAATGTCTTCCAGGCAGTCCTAACTCAGCAGCCACTGGAGGATAAATGGGCCAGAGACTCAGAGAGACAGCATCTTCCTAACACTTACTTCTCCAGAGACCCAGAAGGCTCCAGGATACACGAATCCATTCAACCCCCTTCTGAGCTGCAACACAGAACAGAGAATTGTTCTGAACTAGGTAACCTGGAAGATGGGGTGGGCCGGAAGGCTGAGGGAGCTGGGGAGATGCATTTTCCTTTGTTTAGAGTGGGGAATATGTCAGCACTTGTTAGCTACATTGACTCAGCCATATCCTTGGTCCAGTCAAGGGCAAGAAGTCAGACAGAGGGGATGTACAGGAATCCAAATCCCAGTTGCTTAAAACTCAAGGAGGTTTTGACCACATGGAAGGCTCTGGCATTAAGACAAATATGTGAAATTTTTAAAAAATTACGTAGCATGTGAGCAACATGACATAAAGATGAAGAATCATAGCATTTCAGTGCTCAGACAGGCTTTTAAAGTTGCCTGGCCACCTTTCTGATTTCACGGAGAAAGAACCGATCCCCAAGGGCAATGAACTCTATCATTTGTCCACGCAGGCATCCATAAATTATCTCTAATAAGTGTCTACGGGTGTTCCCGGTCCTGTACACTGAGAATAGAAAGACAGAAACAATGCTTTTCTCAGGCTACATGGTGCTTACCACCAAGTAGTAGACTCTTTAAGATATTTTAACTATTTAACATATTTATGACACAATACAGTGGAAACATCATGAGTAAAAGTGGGGGGAAGGGATTCAGGAATCTTTCACTGGAGGACATAGCATTGAACTTGTTCTCAAAGGAAGTGCAAGACTTCTTCAGGTTCAAATGGAGAAGAGAACAATGCAGACAGTAATTGGGACACACAGACAATGGCATTAACGCACTGAATCAAGACAGGAATTGGCAAGAAAGCATTCACAAAGCAGCAGCAATTTCAGACCACCCGGTCAGGATGTGAATGGCACTTCCTTAGCCTCAGCCGCATACCTGAACAGAAAGGACGCTTGAAGGTGATAGATTAACTCCATTCTTGTGACACCGTATTTGCTGAACAAAAGCATCTAGTAATACGTTGTGGATTTGAGTTTCTAAGAACTTTATTTCTCAAAGGATAATGGAAGGAAAAAAGCATGAGTAGATACTAAATTTATTTTATTTAATTTAGACTTATATGGAAGGAAATAATTATATGCCGGTAGAAGAGTAGATAAAGTGGTAGAAGCGGGGCAGATGCATTCTAAATGTGCTCACAGATTGTGTACATAATTTTTTTAGTTTTCACAACAACCTCGGGTGTGCATATGATCACCCTCATTTTAGGGATGAGAAATACCAAGCTTCAGTGACATTGCTGTGAGTACAGAGCCTGTGGGTGCCAGGTTCAGAGAATGAATCCCAGTCCACCTCCAATAAGAGTGTTTTTTGTATTATATGACAATTTCTTCCAGGAACCCTGGGAGAAAGAGGCTGTGGCATCTTGAAGCGCATAAAAAGCAAGGATAGCCATCTAAGAAGTCTAAAAGAGGGACGTGTACAAATCCACGGTTGAGGACTATAAAAGATATGTAACTCCCAAAGGATAAGCAGCTTTTCCCCAAAAAGTTTATCGTAAAAATTCTCACATATACAGAAAAGTCGAAAGAACAATATAGTGGACACACGTCTACTGCATGAACGGATTATCTACTCGCAATCCCCATGAGTAAAAATGGGCTTCAGCTGAAGAAGCTAATATAGTGGTCTCTCCGGTAAGTCACTAGCAGAGGAGGAAACGTCCCGCAGATGGAAGGACACACGAGTCACCAAGGATCAGTGTGTCAGAGGTTTGCCAGTTTGGTGAAGACAACCGTGAACTGAAGCTAGTCTTTCTGCCTCTCCGGACACACACTACAAAGGGGTGCGGAGAAGTTAGACTCACTAGAGGTTAGTGTGAAGTCTCTCATTTTGGCTGGTGACCAATTACACATGTAGAGGATGGGGGAGCTGTTGGTGGGCGGAGTTTGCCTGTTTAAGTTTTGAAAGGAAAGGAAAGGAAAGGAAATTGATTATTATGAGCCAGTGGTATAAACACGTGGTTTGCAAAATGTGAACCAGACTCACATGGCATTAACAGAAAAACTGCATATTCCAAGAAGCAATCGTCCTACTGTAGTCTGAGTATTCCTCTCAACGCTGGGAGCCACAACAGTGCTAGTGCATAAACTCCAATGCATCTGCGGGATACAGGGGGGAGTTTTGGGTGATGAGGGGTGAGATGGTTTTTGTAGATTAGAATCACCAGGGGGAAATGGGGCTGCACGTGCAGCACGGTGACCACAGTGAACACCGCTGTGTGACGAGTGGCAGGGCTGTTGGGAGAGTGGATCCCGGGAGTCCTCATCAGAGGGGGAAAGGGTTTTCATTGTGTCTATGTGAGATGATGGCTGAGCCTGTTGTAGTGGTCATTTCACAACAGATATAAATCAGACCACCGTGTTATACACCTTAAACCAGTACAGTGATGTATGTCAATTATTTCTCAGTAAGACTAAAAAAAAAGAAAAACTTGGGATGGTTAGACAGAGGAGGAGAGAACAAGGGGAAATATGGTAGTGATCTTCAGATATCTGAAGGGCTGACAGAACAGGAAGTAGAAGTAATGATTTCAAGATGGTAGCAAAGCTGATTACATACACATATACACTTCTGTACATAAAATATTAAATAGAGTCTTATTTTATTTTTTAAAATATGTAAAAATACACACATATATGCATACATAGAATTAAAAAGAAGGATTGGGACATAAGAAATGTTACACTTCGTGGTCCAGCAATCAGTAGGAATTGTATGAGATAAAATGTTGCAGAAATCCAGAGGCCAAGAGTCATGCAGAAGAAAGTGCTTGTGAAAGACAGAAATGACAAGGATGACCCTCATGCAGAGGTCGTCTACCTCTGGAACCTCTAGTGACAGCAGGAGAGTAGCCAAGACAATCAACCATACATGCGCACACACATGCACATGGAAACAACACACACACACAGAAAAAAGTTAACAGAGTAAATAGAATGGGGCTTGTGGAAAAGAAATAGACTTGTCCTTCATTATTTCTGAGAGTAAAGCTAAGGCCCATAGATGAAAGTAGCAGGCGTTAGATGTCAGCACAGTCTGAAGCAAGGACTTTCCAAATAGTTATGTTCTACCCCACGATGGACTTTAAAAGAGCACACACAAGCTTTTGCCTTGACTCCATCCTATTTGGCATTTGAATCAAATACTCAAAGGCATAGAAAGGTGCATTATCATAACAGAGCAGCTTAGTTTATAAAAAAAAAAAAAGGTTAGATGATAGACAACAATTAATTGGTGCAGATACCAGGGAACCAGAATAAGTAACCCTGTAATCACTGGGCCTGGCATATAAGAGTCCTACGATAAGTATTAGTCAAATAAGCTTAACTACTATCAGGGCAAATATATATGTATCTGATTCAGAATAAATAAATGTCCATGTTCCTATATGATGTTCATTAAATGTTCAGTTGAGAACGGAAGCCAGCTAATAAATAAATATATAAATGTGTGTAGTGATCATTCCCATGAAGAAAAATACAGATGAGTAAGGGAATGGAGAATGGTGTGTGATTAATCCTGTTCAGTTTGTTTTGTTTCAGAGGAGAGAGAATACTTCAGAGAGGGAGACATTTGAGCAGAGACCTAAATAAAGCAAGGCAATGTGTATTAGTTATCTATCGCTCTGTAACGAATTACTCCAGAACTTTAAAGGACACCATTTATTGCTTCCCGGTTTCGGTGTGTCTGGAACCAAGGTGTGGCTTAGCTGGGTCCCCTGGCTCAGCATCTCTCCCAAGGCTGCCATCAGGGCGTCCTCCGGGGCTGCAGTCACTGTGAAGCCCTGCAGGTAGGGATCTGCTCCCAGTCTCACTCAGGAGGTCCTTGGCAGGTTTCAGGCCCTCCCAGCCTATTGGACAGAGCGTCTGAGTTCCCTACTGTCAGCCAAGAGGCCACCCTTGGTTCCCCTTGGTTATTTGTCATATCAGCCTCTCCAGTCTATTTTTTCTTCTTAAGATTTTACTTACTTATTTTTATAGAGAAGGAAAGGGAGAGAGAGAATCAATATGTGGTTGCCTCTCAAACACCCCCTACTGGGGACCTGGCCCTCAACCCAGGCATGTGACCTGACTGGGAATCAAACCAGCGACCCTTTGGTTCACAGGCTGGCACTCAATCCACTGAGCCACTCCAGCCAGTACTCCAGTCTGTTCTTTAGAGGCCACTCACTAGGCCCAGCTCACGCACAGGGGAGGGGATTACACCAGGGCCTGAGTACCAGGGGGTGGGGTCATTGAAAGCCATGTCAGAAAGCTGCCTACTGTAGGCAGTGTGTTGCACACAACCTGAGGGGAGAGTATTTTGGATGTTGGGAACAGCAAACACAAAGACCAAGGTGTGCTGGAAAGAAGGCTAGAGAGAAGTAAGAAAAGGAGGAGGTGGAGCTTGAACAGTAGGATGAGGCCAGATCCTATGTCATATAAAACTTTCTGGGTCTCATGAGTTTGGATTTGATTATGAGAGTGAAAAAAAGTCTTTGGAGGGGTTTGAGGGGGTTAAATTAACCTTTCTTTTATTAAGCCATAGTGATGGTAAATGGTATGTTCCATTCATTTGTTTTTATTTTTCATAAACACTCTAAGGGGAAGTTGGCAATTCCATATTAATTGTTCTCTAGATTAAAAACATTATTTTAATTTACTGGTTCCTAACACGCTGAACCTGACAAGCTGGTGATCTATAAGGATATGGTTCGAATTCAGAGATATTTTTAGAATTGGAAATTTTGTATGTTGTTAAGGGAAGAAAGACTCATTGATTTCTTTTTTTATTATTATTTTATTATTCATTGCAATCAACTGAGCTTGTCCCACTGCAGCCTCAGGCAAAAGTCAGGGAACACAAGGGGTTGGGAGGAAGAACATAAATGTGCCCCTGACTGTGTGTGCTGAGCCACCAGGGAAGGTCCCCTCTAGTCCAAGGATATGCCGGGAGTGCAGGGTCTGCTTCCTCCCAAAGAATAAACACACTTAAATTGCTGATTCCTTCTTCCTAGTTATCTGGGTTAGTTAATCCCAGTGCAGAGCTGGCAGCTGAGCTCTTCCCTGGCCAAGCTGCTCCGCTTTGACATTCTCCCCCAGGCTACCTCGCCCAATGATGTCAGAGGGGGCGAATGCCCTGCCAGCCACCGCACCCCCCCTCCACCTCACAAGATGATGTGCAAAGGGGAAATGCATGCTGCCTTTGCTCAGGAAACATCTGGTGGATCCACCAGTCCTCCAGCGGGTCGCTGGCTCTTTCAGAAGTCAGTGGAACAGAATAGGATGGGAAGACTTGGAGCTTCAGCAATTATTCAGCCCCGCCAGCAAGTCAGAAACTGAAATGAGATGTGAGGAAACGGCCTCCCTGGCAGGTCCTCTCCAGGGACCCGGCACCGTGGCTGCGCAGTCACATTTCCTAGCTTGTAATGGAAAACAGCAAGTGCTGTTTACAAGAGCTTAAAGTAGCTGAAATGGGAACATGAGCCAACCCGTGTCGTGGAGGGTGAACTCCTACTTGGAAGCTTTCAGCAGTCCAGCAATTATTCAATACCAGGCCTGAAATATAGGCTCCCAGTGAAGAATATTATTCACTTTCCCTTGGAAAATGAAACACCACATTCATTGCTAAGCAGAATCCATGGCCACTTAAAAACAGATCCAGCCCCTCATAAGCTGTCTGACGTAAAACAAAAGTTGCTGTATGTCCTTCACTGAGCTCTAAGTACCGTGTTTGTCCCGCTAGGTTTCCATGGGCTTTTTCTCAGTTTATGAACCACTAGAGGGGAATCGGGTGGAACAGATAGGAGAAAATGGATCTGGTGGGCTGCCCCCACTCCCACCAACGTCCGTATCTGTCCCTGGGGGCGTACAGGCTTTCTTAACTTTCAGGATCCTGGCCTGCAAGTGAAAAGGTCTTCTCTTCTCCTGCTTTGGTTCCTGCATCCCTTCCCTCCCCGAGTTCAATCAATAATGTAGGTTTTAAGATGAGCAAAACCAAACAAACTAACAAAAAAAAACAAGGGGCAAAACCATTCTACCTTTAAAAAATTCATTTGTTCTCCAAGTTCACGCTTTGACGAGAATCAGGTGAACACAAGATGAAGCGTGAACGTTCTTGACCCTGTCTTTCTAGCACAGGGTCAGACCGAGACCACGAGTAAGGTCGCTGCTCCAGCACGGTTCCTTCATTCCCTCTGCAGATGGTTTTGAAGGTTTTCTGTGTTCTCTGTCTTGAGTAGATACGGGATGGGGCAAGAGTACATTTCCAGTTGCGAGTACACACAGCAGAGTTGATTCTTGCTTTATTATTTATGTATTAATTATTGTCTTTTCTGTAATACAACAGCCGCTTTTGCCCCACCCTGTATTTGGGTGCAAGGCGAAGTTCCATACTCTCTCAGAGTCTTCTTCTTTTTATTTTTTTATCCTCACCCAAGTTTTTCATTGCATTTAGAGAGAGATGCAGGAAGAGAGGGAAACATCAACTGGTTGCTTCCTGTACATGTCTGGACTCGGGACCAAATCCAAAACCTAGGCATGTGCCCAGACTGGGAATCCAACCCACAATACTTCATCTACGGGATGGTGCTCCAACCAACTGAGTCACACTGGCCAGGGCCTCCTCTGGGAGTCTATACAAGTATATGAACAAGGGGGAAGACAAAAATAGTCTTATGTGTATGAAGTGCTTCGCCTATGCCTGGCACTTAATAAGTGGTTAATAAATATTAGCTATTATTAGCTATAACCCCCAATTGCAGGCATTTATCTGCATCCCAAATTTCTGCCTTCGTGCTTTGTCTCAGGCTATTCCTTTTCCCTGCAAATAAAATCCTCCCCTGGTTTGGCCAGAGTTCTGGCCAATCAAGATCTCACAAGGAAGGCACTCACATGATTATGTAAGCTGAGATGTCCCCCAAAGATTTTAGAAACTATTTTTAAGTAATCATACCACACACCACAATTATTGCTGAAAAGTTCATTTACATACTTTTATCTTACTTACAACTGCTTAATTTACTTGTTAATAATTATGTTTAGATTATTTGTGAAAATTTCATGAAGCATTAAACCGCTAACCTCATCTTTCTTGCCGACAAGTGCTGTAACAGAGATAAACGTAGGCTTATTTGACTTTTAATAAACCTAAATTGGTAGATTAGTATCATGTTTAATGCTTATAACTCTAAAAAGATGCATGTTTTAATGAAACCAACAAATTTAAACTGGCTTTTATTTACTAAAGATTACCTACCCTAGGTCATGTGAACTTGGAAAATACCTGAGCTAGTGTCCATATTTCTGGGAGTATACTTGATTTATATGATGCTTACTTGTCTTTAGGCCAATTAAATAAAGCTGTACCATCTGGAGGTACAGAAAAAAATCACACATCTAAAATGTACCTACATAGACATACATAAACATACAAACACACACATAAACAAATACTGATAGATTTCATTTTAAAAGTTTAACCATGACATTGTAAGACAATGTAAAACTTCCTAGTTTATAAAAAAACCAATGGATCCAAATTGTATTTCTGGCAGATGGAGCAAATCAAATTTACCTTCTCAGAGAGCTTTTGTACTATTGGTGAAAGAGATAGGCCTAGTTTTTCAACATAGCCTATCCTCTTTTTCGGTTTGGTATTTTGCTTTTGTTGTCAGTATCCTTCTGCTGAGAATCCCCTTGGTCCCAAAGAAGACCACAGGTAACACTTACCTCTCCAGAGTCACAGAGAAAGCAGGCAAGTTCTACCAAGAACTTCTGTTCTCGCCCAGAGTTTTTCCAACATCTTCAAGCCTTTTGAGTGAACAGGGGAAGTTTGGGGGTTGGTAACAAGGATAAATAGGCTTTGAATTGATTCTAGAGCTTCATTTCTGTTTTCATTGAGACTCAACTTGTGAGAAAAGTATAGCTGTTTTGAACCCGCCAAAGAATTGGGTTGCAACCCGAGTGGTAAGGAGCCTGGCCCACCCACCCAACCACGTTGCCCTCGGTTCGCTTCTGTATGGCAGGGAGAAGATCTTCCGCGAGGATGGAAATCAGAAGGTTACTGGGCTCTAGATTTAGAGCTGTGTGCCTTTAGAATGTTTCATGCAATCTTCCCACAAGGGCTTCAGAATGATTTTCTTCCCCCTGGGTATATCATTTTATGTTGCCTTCGATCAGAAGTCCTAAAAAAACGTTTCTACCGGGCTCTGAATGTCAGCATCCAGTCTGACCAACCTCTGACTCTCAAGCAACTAAAAAACCCCAAATCCCTGTCAGATTTCCTGGGGACAAGAGGTATCCTCAGAGAAGGTGCAGAAGATACTGAAGTACCCTCCCAGGATCCAGAGCCACTTGCAGAGATAAACCCAAATTAAAAACAACAACAATTCCCCTGAGAGCTGGCAACAGTTGGCAGGACCCTGCCTGCAAATGGAGTGTACCTCACACTTCTGCACAGTCGCGTTTCATGTTTCGGGAGGGGCCAACCTGATGGTGGCCAAGCTAGCCTCTCAGGACACAGAGTGGGACACATAAGAAGGCTAGAGCTGTCCCTGAGACCTGTTAGAGACAGAGGAAACAGCCAATGGGGCCCTGAAAGCAAATGCACATGCCACAGTTCTAAGGTAATATTCTTACAAATGGGTTTTTTTTGCCTGCCAATCTAAATTTGGAAAAGAGGGAGAAAGGTGAAATTTTACCTTCCTGTCTGGACCATGCATCACAGAGTCAGGGATGGGAGAGCTAGTTGGGTAAGAATTCTCACCTTTGCCAGCTCCTGCCACTTTCCCAGGATTCCGCCTGCAGGCTTTGGAGGGGCAGGGTGTCTGCAGCAGAGGAAAGTAACGTTCCGTCTGCTCTTTCTGGTGAGTGCTGGGCTGAGACGCACTTTCTTGTCTTCCAGGGCCCCTCACAAATGGATAAGCTCATTTACATTAAACATTCTCCGCTGCGGCCACCGTGCTTCAAGGTTGTCTTGGAAAGTTAGCCCTCTTGTTCAGCTATAAAAGAAAATTTAACTCACCTGAGGCCTCACACGGGCCCCAGTGCAGCTTAAGCAGGACTCAGTGCAACCCCAGACCTGGTCCACTTTCTAAGCCAGGCCCAGTCTGACTCCCGCCAGTTTTGGGGTCCAGTCCAGAAAAAGAACTGCTCATATAAAGTGTGAAAGCTCCAAATGCAGACGCTACAAGCTCGGACCCGAGAAGGGCTTACCCTTGACCTCCAGAGAGAGGCAGTGAGAGAGCAGTGAACTCAGGGCACTCACAGGTGCCTGCGCAGGTGCTGGTTGCTCCTAGGGGCTGTTGTGATCTCCCAGTTTCCTCTCCTGACAGCAGAGCTCTGAAGAGACAAGCTGAGGCATAGTCACAATTTCAAGAGTTTATTCCAGCAAAAATCTATTGGAATCAGGCAGCATCCAATGTAACCGGTTGAAAGGAGCTCCAGGGAGCTGTACAAATGAGAGACTTTCGTAGGCAGAAGGGAGCAGAGACGAGAGTTACACCAGGGGAAGAAAGCAGGTTGGTCACCGCAAGGTGACTTTTCATTAGGGGATGGCCGGGGGTCTGCCAGGGAGATGACCTGACTAGGGGATGCCTGAGTATTTGGTTTAAGGTTTCATTTCTCTAACAGCTAAACCGTAATTAAGTTAGGCTTTTGTTTGGTGATGTACTGCTTAGCACAAGCAACTCCATTTGGGGCCTGCTGTCTTGTTTTTAGCATCAGCTAGCCGCAAACCCCCACAATAGTGCACGTTTTCGTGTCCTGTGGTGGCGATCCCATTCTCATGATCATAACCTAGGCATCATGTCCTCTCTGGACTGCTAATTCCCCGATAGAAGAGTCCCTTCAACCTTTATCAACTCCACTGCAGGCACTGCACCTGGTATAGCGTGTAGAGGACCTGGACAGTAACCCACACAACACGCTACTTTGTCCAGAGGTCCCCAACCTCCAGGCCGAGCACTGGCACTGGTCCAGCCCTGTTAGGGACCGGGCCACACAGCAGGAGGTGAGCTTGAATGTGATGCACTTGAATCATCCTGACACCATCACCCCCCCTTCATCAGTGGAAAAATTGTCTTCCACAAAACCAGTCCCTGGTACCCAAAATGTTAGGGACCACTGGTAGTCATTCCATTATTATACCGCATGAAAGAGAGCACATGTTATGTATATTTAAGCAGTCACACACAAAAATACATATAGGTGAACAATATAACTTTTCGGAAGCCCTCCTGTTTTGTTGGTTCTACACTCTGAGAACCTCAACAATGTGCTTCTATCTTTTCAAGAAAAAGAAATCTTCCTGTAGGTGAGGAGAAGTGAAGAAAAATAAACTTTGGAGAAAAGAACCTGCTTACATTTTTTTTAGGTCTTTCCTTTTCCCTCACTTCTGGCTTCTGGAATGGCTCTGCTCCGATGGGCTGCATGGTACGGTCACACTGGAGAGGACGTTGCACGCCAGATGGCCCAGGAGAGATGGAGGAGGTGTGCATGCATTGCCCTGCCCCTCTTCTCTCCAGTTAAACTTCAGAGGCTGATACTCACTTTGGAAAGCAGGTTTGGGTGTGGTCTACTCTGCATGCTGCCCGACCATGAAGGAGAGCTCTCAAAATGAAAAGGCTCGATGAACCGTGGACGGTCTCCTCACGATGATGCTGGAGGGAATGTTAGAGATCATGGGGTGCTATGGTGGGGAATGAGCAGCTGTTATGAATGAATAAATCTTATCAGGTCATTTCTCAGTTTAAAAATCCTTCGCAGCTTAATGGGTGTTCTGGGATTAAAGTCCAAAATCCTTACTGTAGCTCTCGGGATCTCCCATCGCCTAACTGCCTACTTCTTTTACGTAATGTTTTATTTAACTTTTGACTGATTTTGGAGAGAGGAAAGGAAACACATCAGTGTGTTGTTCCTCTTATTGATGTACTCATTGGTTGGTCTTGTGTGTGTCCTAATCAGGGCCCGAACCCACAGCCTTGGTGGATCACGATGATGTTCTAACCAACTGAATTACCCAGCCAGGGTGCCTCCTTCTTCAGCCACATATGACACGCCTCTCCTTTATGTCATCGCTGCAGCCACACTGGCCTTTGGTGGTTCCTCAGACGTAACTGTGTTCCCACCTGTGGGGTTCTGTGCAAAGTGTGCCTTCCCTGTGAAACGGTTTTCCTCCCCAGCTTGCACCCAGGCAACTCCACGTCCGTCTCATACCCCTCAAACCTGGTTAGTGCCTCCAGTTTTACAGCCTCCAGCGCCCTTTCTCCAAATTCATCACCCATCCTACAGCTCGTCCATTGTGTCTTCTTCACTAGACCATAAGCCCCTTGAGGGCAGCCACCAAGCCTGTCTCATTCACCCCAGGAGCCACCCTGCCTGTGCCCTTGGCAGGCAGACACCAGACTCTGGAGAAACAGCTGTTAAGTGCATACAAGTCTCAGAGCTTTTAAAGATAATTCGCTGAGCCAACTGGGTCGTGCTACCAGAAACCTGAGAACCAAATAGGCCCTTCCTGCTTGTCTCTCCCCAATCCAGCTGGGAGATGAGGAGGTCTGAAGGGCAGGCACTATCGATGGGGATTCTGGGTGAGGAATCTCAGCCAGGAGCCATGCCAGGACTCTCGCTGTGAAACAGGAACATTTTCAAGGGAAGTGACCCTCTGCCGGGCCTCCTCGGTTCCAAGGTGGCCATTAACTTTGAATTGTTATGCAGTGTGAATAATTCGCCTGTGGAAAAAATTTAGCGCCAAGGGTAGTGCTATATATTTTTTCATTATAAATCTGAAATGTCTGACTAATCTCAGCTGGACTCAGTCCAGACTGCACCCTTTCTGAAACATTCAAGTATAGCCTGCAGACACACCGGCAAAGGCAGCCCTTAACAAAGAAGGGACCTTCGTACTTTAGAGGAAGGACCCATACGAACCTAGAACACCCAAAATGATATTGGGGGGAAATAATTGGACTTGAATTAAATTATTAAGTAATATGAAATCACTATTTAATGTAATGAAATTAAGCCTCTATGTTGGATGGGTTTAGTCTCCTGGGTATGTGTCATTTGGTGATTCTTGTCTAAATCACTCACACATTTAGCTACCATCTGAGTGCCCACTCTGTCCTACTCTCGAAGGCAATACAGCCAACAGGAAATAACTCTTTCTAGTCACAAGGATAGTGGTGTCTACTTGAAGGCACGGACATGGGAAAATGAGGTGAAATGAAATCCTAGAGGAACAACAATGTATTTATGACTTTCAGGTTCCAGAGGGTCCATCCAGCCCCTGTGCGAAGCACACCCGGAAGAATCAGGTGAATCTCTAAGGTGCCAGTTCTGTGTTTTTTGCCTGAGTTCTCAGTTGCCCACATTACCTCGTAGTTCAAAACTCTATAGCAGTGATTTTCAAGCAGTGTGCTGCAAGAATTTCTAAAACATGCAATAGCTGACTATTTAGTCGGGGCACTGACCTCCTTTCCCTTTGATTGTCGAGTGAGACAAAGACAACGGCCAACACAGCAGTAGGTGTCCGGTGTGAACGAATGAAAATTATACCTATTTTTTTGGTCAGATCGGCAAAAAATATATATTTTTTTGTGTGCCGCAGAACTTTAGTAATTAGTTAATGTGTGCCATGAGCTGAAAAAGGTTGAAAATCGCTGCTGTGTGGAACAGTCTTCTCCACAGTGGCAAGCATAAATGCCAGGGAGTCAAAACTCTACCACTTAGGGCACACTTTGGGACTTTTTTTCTAACTGCCTTACCCAGAAACTCCATATTCTTAATATTCTCAGAGTTCTTAACAAATGACGCAACGCTGTTTACAGTGATGGTCTGCACAGTACCGTTCAGTGTTGACTGTCTGCTCAAAGGCTGTACTCTTAGGGCTTCTGTTTCAATGGCTTTACACATAAAATTTCAACTTGACCCTTTTAACACGAGTTGCTTCATTTAGCTTCTCTATAACTAAATCCCAGCTGTAGTCATGATAACATTTTAATGATAAATTGACGAAGGATTCTCTTAGTTGCATCATTCCAACCACACAACAATGACTGGAGCAGGGATACACACAAGGCTTAGAGGGAATCATGGGATGGTGTAGATTTCATGGAAAGAAATGCTGTGTGTCTCTCTTTCTCACTATTTTTTTATTTTATTAATTTTTTGGCTCAGTGTGCGCCTGGGAAGATGCAAGCCTACCTTTCTTTTGCTGTTAGCAGCAACCTTGTCACCAAACACTGCCCAACAGCAAAAATAACTTGAAGAGGAAGAGATCTGAGTGCTAATGTCCGTTTGAGCACCTGCGTCAACACCTACCTGAGGCCGCTCTTCACCTGGCCTTGCAGGTACATGAGCCTAAAATTCTCTTCTCTGTTCAGGTCTATGAGTTAGGTTGGATGTGATGTGTGAACAAGATACCATGTTGATTCACTCACAGAAAGAATGAGGTGGGAAGGAAGCTGCAGACAAGACAAATAGAAGCCACTCTGTTTATTTGGTATTCAATAACTTTCCTTCCCAGAGAGAAAATACACTGTTCGAGGTATCCCATTTTAATAACTCCCTTGCTTCTAGCTTCACATCTGAATTTCTATGCCCGTTTATCGAGGTTTGATACTGTCATACACTGTGGTTAAAATTTTTCCCTGAGATCATCAAGGCTGTGTCACCGAATATCTTGCCCTTCAGGAGAAAACAGGAAACTCGAAGTCTTTCGGTGGTGGAAGAGTTGGACAACTTCAGTAAAATTCCTGAGAAAAAAAGTGCAGAGTCAACTGAGCTACTACTTAATGTTTCCCTTTCAACATCTCCAAAGATTCTAGAAGGGAAATTCATCTTATTGAACATAAGGACACTTGATCGCAGTGCTGTGTGTCTTTAGTTTTCGGTAACTACCAGCACCATCCTGGTGCCTCAGTTTCCAGTAGAATGCAGAGCTAGTGACATTAAAGAAGGCTTCCCCCGGTGGCAGATAGGATGGAGAGAAACCCAGGCACAGACAATGAGGGAAAAGCAGTTATCATATTATGTGCTTAGTTAGGATTACACTGTTTTGTTTTGTTTTTTCAAAATACTTCGAAATCAAAACAGCCTGAGATCCTCCAGGAGTGGGAATGGGCAGAGACTTACAGGATTATCACCTCAAATCCCAGCTCAGTCAAGTCACCAAAGCTTAAGGCAAATGGACATCAACAGTCTCCCAGGCCTGGTTCACAGAGAGTCAGCTCTGAGGGGAACGTCACTTCCAGCAGCCCCTCCTGAGTCACAGGGAATCACATCCAGGGCTGGAGCCAGCTGGCTCGGAGAGATCATTCCTCCCCTACATTATGTTGCCACTCCTCCACCTACCCATCCCCTTCAAAGGGCACAATGGCGTGATTGTGTTCCCTACTGAGGACTTCCCTTTTGAAAAACAAACAAGCAGAAGGTTCCCTGATCCGACCCATACTCAGCAGTGAAAGGAGGCAGTGGGGTCCCGGAAAGAGTGGGAGAGGAAGCTGGGCGTCGGGCACATGCGCTCCGGGCCGACGTGCTGGGGGAGAGCGTGCCAGCCTCTGGAGGCGGAACAGTGAAAGGGAGGGTAACGTCCGTAGGTTGCGGCACTTCCGAAGACACCAGTCTGTGGGCACAGGGTTCCCGATTCTCCTTCTTAGGTTTTCTTGAGGTAGGCCTGACAGGCTTTCGCCATGTCTTTCAAGAAGTTAGGAACTCCATTCTGCAAAGCAAAGGACACGGTCACTTCTTTGTCTTTGTAGCAGTCACTTCTGATGCTCTGGGATGGAACTAAGGGAAACAAAGAGGACTCTGGGAAGAATGAGAGACAACAGGGCCTCGGACTGAACGTCAACGGAATGCCGCCACAGACACTGACAAAAGGTAAGGTCCAGAGTGCAGGCGAGACCAGACAAGAGGGGCCCCTGTCACCAGACATGCCTCATATTTTGGCTTCTGCGAGTGACAATCTAAGACATTTTGAGATACCACAGGATTTGGGTATGGGCTGGGTGGTTCAATTCTTCCAAAGAAATGAAAGGACTTGCTTTACGGAATGACAGAATGGTAAGGATTTGGGGGCAGGAGGTGGGATCTATTACTGTTTAGTTAGTGTTGATGGTTGCGCAAGGCTCTCCTGAAACACTGTCTTATTTGCTCCCACTCTGTGAGGTAGGTAACATCCATCTCCTTTGTCAAAGGAAAAATCTCAATGGCTTCCATAGATTACAGAATCAGTGTGGGGCCTGGGTTCAAATGCACATGGATTTGACCCAAAGCCTATGAGCTTTTTCACTCTCCCAGGGGACCTGTTGAGCCCTCCAGCCAGTGGGCAAGACTTAAATAAAGCAGGCTGAATGCCCCCCCCCCCCAGAAGCCAGGCTCCTAGGCAGTCTCTAGTGCTCTGCGCTGGCGCTGTGGTTCCCTCTCCTTACAGACCAACAACACAAAACAGTAGCAAAACTGGAGGCTTTGCCCAGGCTCAGAGACGTCTGGTTGTCTGCTGAGCCGGGCCAGTCTGTCTTGCTGCTCCATAAACAGATACAGGGTCCAAAGGCGCCATTGTTCCTACAAGGAACAGGCTATTGTCCCGAGGTTCCAGAGAGTGATCCTGGCAGGGTCTCAGAGTCCTGGCAGGGAGGGGCTGGCATTCCAGCTAAGAGGTCTTTGTCTTTTGTCCCCGCTTCATCCTGGGTGTCATTAGCAACCCCAGTCCTAACTGTGGTCACTCAACCAAGCTGCTCCATAAAAGAGCCTCATTAGGCTTGAGACAGAGTGTCTCTTTGGCCTGACAGCCCCATGGGCTCAGTCAACATCTGTCAAACACACCTCCCCCTCCTGCCTCCTGGGATCTCACCTTGGCAGCCCAGTTAATGAGCCAGGACGGAATTTGGCCACCCGGGTTATCGAAGTAATACATGAAAACTAGAGGGGGAAAGAAAGGACAATTCGGAAGGAGAAAACACGTTAGGAAGGAACAGCAACAAACCCCGCAAACCTTCCGCCCTTAGGTTCGGACTCAGGAAAAGAGGTGGGAGATACCTGTAACTCAGGGGACGCCTGTCCTCTGCCTCGTCTTTCGGGACATTTATATACAGACGCTTTTGGAAACACAGCCGAGGTACATTTTCCTGCTATTTATTAAACACCCGGCAAGTGCTAGACGCTTGGATATGGTATCTCATGACCACATTCTGCTGTGTATAATGCACACGTTTTTGCCCAAATTTTTTGAGGGAAAAAGAAGGATGCACATTATACACGGGTACAATGATCAGACACCGTGAATAATGGGGGTGATAATCCTGTATATAATGCTCACGAAACGTGGGTGCACATTATACACAGCAAACCCAGCATTTCTCTCACTCTTTAACCTAACAATCGTAAGGAGTTGGTGAAATTAAACCCCAGTGTATAAATGATAAAATGGAGACGGAGAAGAGTTCACCCGCCTGTCAAGGAGGCAGATCTAACAGACGCCAGACCGCGGTTCAGATTTTGCCTCAGATCCAAGGCTGCCCTCATCCCAGTGGGGCAAGTGGCCATATATATGCCCCACGCTCTGCCCCAGCTCTTCTTGGGGTTTGAGCGCCAGGTGGGCAGGCCCCGAGTCACTGGGATTTTGCTGAGAGGGGGTGTGTCTCCCCAGACGAGCGCCTCGCCCTATGCGCAGGATCAGCCTGCAGTCATCTCTGAGCCCTCTGCTTTACTTTGATGTTCTGATTCCATCTGGACTGGAGTCGGTAAAGGATGGAGTGAGTCAGATTTAAACATCCACCTTGCACCCGAGCCAAGTTTCTGGGGCAGACTGAGTCTCTCTCCAGGTGTCCATCCCTTGTTTGTTTTGCAGGCCTGCCCATCCCCCTCTCTGACCTCAGGGAACAAGCACCAGGCACGTGCATGCCTCACGATCCGCAAGCCTTCCCACAGGCAGCTCTAGCCGGTGCGCCGACGTGCACCCCAGCTTTACCTTTGCTCCCCTTCCTGCCATCGCTCTCGATCGCCAGGCTCTGCCTGTACCCCTTCACTCGGATCACACCCGGCCTCTCGGCAAACTGCGGCATGGAGATGCTCTGAGCCAGGACCACATAGATCTTCCGTCCTTCCACGTCCAGCTCTTGCCGCTGCCGGATGTAGACATACTGCAAGGCCAGTCAAGGCGTGACATCCACACCGGCATTTCAGACAGGCGGGAGGAGAGCTCCACAGGCCAGAAGCAAAGGGGGGGGGAAGGATTCTGTTCCTCCCACGTGGCATTTGCTCGCTTGTTCTGTTACTTCCCCCACCTGCCCTCCTCCTCACCTGCACTGCAAGATTACGCCTCCTACCACCTGGCGTATCATTGGAAAGCACACATTCCTCACCTGTGAATCATTTCTTGATACCTTTAATTATGCATGGAAACCACTCCTCCTCTCTCTGAGAAGGCACTGGGAGAGAGCAGAGGATCGATCGATCACCTGTCAGCTGTGTGATCCTGGCTTACAGACTCAACTTCTCTGGGACTCAGTTTCCCGACGCAGGAGAAGGGAGTAAACACCCAGCAGGCAGGCTTGGTGGGGGCATTATAGAAAGACTGGAGTGGAATAAGCACTCCGTTAACATTCCACATCATTCCACCTTGGCCGGACTGCCCCAAAGCTCTAATGACTGACCTCTATGCTCAGAGGACAGTCAAGCCATGTCACTTACAGCGGTGATGGTAGGAAGCCACTGAATGCCTGGATACGGAGTGGGCTGATGTACACGCTGAGTTAACACTGGCTCACCAGGAATAACAGTCATTTCATCTCAATAAACACTCACAGCACAACCACTATGTCTGCAGCACTATTCTAGGGAAGATAATTAAAACCCTAGGAAACGATAAGCCGCCACTTATCGGGGCCTTACCACGTAATCAACATTAGCCTTACTGTAACGTCCACTTCGATCCTGACCAATCCCCGGGGGTTCAGTGCACGCATCCTGTCTCACACATGACAACAGTACCTCAGAGAGGTGCAGACTCTGGCCCGAGATGCACCGGGAATCACCCCCAGGTGACGTGGGGAGAGCGAAGCTGCACCTGAACCCAGACCTGGCTTCAAAACCTTAACTAGACTTACATAGGTGGACGGGGCTCAACACTTTGTCCTTTATACTTTCCGATGACAGAATTTTAGGTTTAACACTGGGAGTAATCCCTCTAAGCATAACACGGCTGCACTTACTGTACAGCAGCAACGATCACAGCCCCATGGCACCCGAGTCTCTAAAGCATCCACAGTTGTCCCACCCCTCACTCGGGCACCCTGCAGGGTGGACTATGGCCCCCAACCTCTAAGTAACGAGGAGTAAAGTTCTTAAATGTTTTAGGGAAGAAATGATGTTGCTTTGGCCTCTGGCTCTCCTCTCTCCCGCATACCAGCAAACACTGTCCTGCTTTCTCCCACAACTTTCTCAGCTCGTGTGATATCACCTGACATCACCTGACGCTCCACTGAGGAAAACTTAACTTCATGCATCTATTGATTAAAACTTGGCAGAGGTCTTTGGAAGGTTGGAAGGCCCAGCATAGGCCCACATAGCCTATGACTGGAGAACTGCCAGTTCACTGAGGCCCAAGCACACGCAAGGGCTTTTCCAAGGTCACACGGCAAACCAGAGAACGGGTGCATACTCAACCTGGGGTCTTTCTCTCCACAGTGAACGTTCTTTACCACTGCACGCTACTCTGTTCTCAAAAATGTAACATCCCTTATTGGAGAGACATGTAACATATACACACATAGAAAGACTGAAAAGACCCCACGGGATTGTATGGCATTAGAAAACCAATGAAATAAAAGTTCAAGGCACCCCAAGTGTTCACTCCTGAGAATACCTACCCAGCAGTGTCCCTGTGAGGCTGGAGAGGTAGGGTCATGGCCTGGTCAAGATTCCCACCTCTGGGGACAGCTGGACCTGGTCCCTAGCTTACCTTTTCCACCCACTAGCTGCATAAAGTTCTGAGTCAAGTTCTGAACTTCTCTTTGCCTCAGTTTCCTTAACTGTGAAATGGGGGTGATGGAGCCTACCTTGCACCGTTGTTGGCAGGATTAGAGACAACCGTATAAAATCTGAGAGAATAAGTAATGCACAATCTGTTCAAATACACGCCATGGGTACACAAACCACCTACAGTACGCGGGAACTGCGCCAAGACATAAACCCTGATGTCGTTTAAAATCTAGCTGGGGGCCAGGGCAGACGCGCAAGGTCAGACACAGACACATGTACAGATGGCGTACACAAAGCACAGCCACTGGTCCCCTCCCTTCTTAGAGAATCATTATTTTCAGGAGCACAGAGACTTGCAGAGCATTAGAGCTAGAAAAGGCCTCAGCGATCACCTGATTCACTGGTTTCCAAAATTTATTTTTTGATCCATGAGCCCCTTTGCTAAAAGGGTCTTCTAAGGAAATTCAGCATGTAAACCGCTCAGCTGCCATGACAGAAGGGAAAGCCTGCCTATCAATCACCCTGCCCCCACACCGCCCACCCAGCACATTTCCATCCCACTCTCCCCAGCTGGTCCTACATGGGCTTCTCAGAGCCTTGGAGTGGCAGCTAAAACCCCCCACAGTTCATGCAATCTCACCATAAGATAAATAAGGACATTAATGGGGAGCAACACGTGCACGGTGTCCGGAGCCAACAGTGACTGAGGAACCGCTGGCTGTGGTGTCAGTGAGACGTGTGGAGGGGTGAGCGGAATGGTGAGGGCCCACGTTCCAGTCCCCCTTCTCCCCCTGATCTCCTGGAGGGATGCTGCCATCATTTCACCTCTCTGTACACTGCAGGAGCGTGTTAAATGCTCTTCACAAAAAGGTCCTTCCACGTCCCCCAGTTCTGCGGCCCGACGATTCCGAGCCCTAGAAAACGTCTCAGGAAAGTCAGAGCTGCCCTCCCGGGACTACAGGTACAAAATGTGCACGTGGTCCAGCCCAGGCATCCACCCTGAGGTCTCTGGATGCTGCACAAGAAGCAGCAGGTTTTGCAGAGGCTTCTGCAAGAATCAAAGACAGTGTTGCCCACACTGGCTGGCCACACCACCCTTGGGCGACGGCCACGGGGCACAGCGATGCTGAGAAAGCCAGGCAACGGTGCACCCCGGGAAAGGATACGTCCCTGTTGGACATGGGGAAAGGGTACTTCACCTCCCAGTAAACCACGGTCCGGCCACCGCACTCCTTTTCATAGAGTTCTGCGGAGAACAAAAAAAAGTTAATGCATTCTGCAAAACCTCAGGCCAGTCCATTAGCACTGAAAGCTTGTGACCTAGGGGCACAGCCTATGAGATATAAAAGCAGAGTCCAAATAAAAGAACCCAGTGAGACTCGTCTACCTCAGAGCGAAAACAAGATTCCCAGACAGGATGCAATGAAACAGTCAGGCACCCGAACATCAACGGTCAGGGCTGAAAATCCGGCGAACCACCAGATGTCACTAGAGTACCGACAGTTTTGCTCTGAAGACCTTTCTTGGGTCTTCAGATTTTATGACCGGACAGCTAGCTCAGGACTGAGTCACCCAGTCATGTGTGGATCTGGGACATAAAGGCCCCCGAGAAGGCAGCGTCCCTCCTAAACTGCGAGAGTGTGGCATGGCTGTGGTTCACCCGGTGTCTTGCTCCTCTCCGGTCTTTACGCTATGCCACAGCTGCAGCGACCACACTCCCTTACTATCCCACCACGCTGCTGTGTGCAAACAGCAGCCCAGTCTTGGAGGAAGGCAGCAAAGGCATTCCATGGCGTGCACACCCTGACCCCACGCTGCACAGTGAGTTTCTCCCCGGCCATTGAGAGAAGTGGTCAAGCCAAGGCTGCTGAAGTAACCAGGAGATCCCTTGGAGATGCTGACGGGGAAAATGGATTAATTCAGATTTTGCAAGGAAATCTACTAAAGGGCTTGGCAGTCTGTCGGTGCCGCAGAGGTTGCAGACGGCCCGCGAAAGGAAGGGGAGGCGGGGACACCTGCTGCTTTTCTGTGCTGAGCACTGACGCCCCCTTCCTGGACCAGCATCTCAGTTCTCCTTCCCTCCTTCTCGACTATGTGGTTGAAGTGGGGCAGCTCGGCATTAAACCCAGGGCTGGGAAAGTGAGCTCTAAGACATGGCCATGGGGATCAGTTCAGGGGTGGTGCCTCTGGCCAGGGTCTTCGCTTGTTCCTTGTGCAGTTTAGGTTGAAAAGTGGCCCAGGGAAGGCTCTCGGGTAGTTCACAGAATATCTGGGAGAATGAGAGTTCTGTCTAGAGCCTCAGGCCATTTGAGAGAAGTCCGCCCAGTGGACCAGACACCACAGTGTGAACCGCTGATGCCGAGTAACAGAGGATAGGAGCTCTGCAACCGTCTCCCCCAAAGTCAGGGTGTCTTTGCTGGGACCATCACCACACACATGCTGCCTGCTTCCTCACATGGCTCTTTCCAGACTCAAGCCACATGTGCATCTTATTGGCAACTTCCATGTCATGTGACTGAGCCGTGGCTGCTGGGGAGACTGGGACAGAGAAAACTTGGTGTCTCCCTAGGTGAGCATCGCAATTCCCCTTAGATAGCAAGCATACGCAAGAACAGTAAGTGGCCCCAAACCATGACAAATGTCCACAGGAAATAAGCATGTGATCCATGCCGAGCCAACTCGAGCCCATCCTGGGGCTCTGGCCGCCATCAATAGGAAAGTGGAATTCTTGTTCCTGTTCCTCTGGAGTTATTTGGTTATTTGTATGCCTAGATCTTCTGGTGGCCATCTTCACTACAACATAGGAATCTGCCTGAGGATCCCGTCCACGCAGAGTCAGTCCTCCCCAAAATATGGAGGAATTACTTAAATATTGGTAGAGGCTCTCCTGGAAGCCAGGACACCACGGAGTGTTCAATACCATGAACCCATAAACTCTTTTCTTTTTCCTTTTCTTATGCTGGCATTAGTTGGCTTTTTGTTACTTGCATCCAAGAGTCCCAGCTGCAAGAAGGGTCTTTCAGAGTTCACGTGCCCCTGGGCAACTCCATGGTTCTATTCCACTGAGACTGAGGGGGCAGAGGTCACTCCCAGGGCTGGCAGCAGGAGAACCCCTGTTCACTGCCTTTTATAGCTCCCTATCACCACTCACAGGGTGAGATCTAAGCACTGCAGACTGGCAGCCGGGCTGGGCCCTCAGGGATACAAACGGTTTTTCTACCCCAGCGCCAAACTGCTCATCATTTGTATATATCATACTGTTTCATGCTTTCCTGACGTCCCCCCCTCTGCTGTTTTCTGGACCCGAAATGCCTTTATACCACTCACCTGCCTTACCCTCCCCTCCTCCCACAGAGTATTCCTGTTGTTTATAAAGTTTTTATTCAATTTCCCAAAATGCCACCTCTTCCAAGAAGCCTTCCATGATACATAAGCATCCAGATGGCAACGGACTTACAGGGAGAACAAAGCAGCCCTCAGAGAAAACGAGACTGGATCTAAGGGCAGGCAAGGGGCAAGTCCTCGGAGTGGTGAAGGCACAGTTCAGCCCAGCACTTAAGACTTTTACGTCAAAATTAAAAACAAAACATGACAGAGTAGAAATTAAACCTGCCGCTTTATACTAGATAAAATAGGTAACAGTAGATTCTACCTTCTAATTGACTTTAAAAAACAAAACAGTAGGTGTTACTCACCTTTGACATATTGGTCCCACTGTTTTCTGTAGTCCAAGTCCATATACACATCTGTGACCACAGCCGGCGGGCAATCCTCCAGAACACCAAAGACTTTGTACTCGTAGAGTCCAGTCTGCTATGAAAACAGAACAGGCAGAAACAACCTATTGATTCCCACGTCTAGACAGCTGGACTGCACAGCCCATGACGGACAGTGGAGGATGGGGTTTGTGCCACACCACCACGCAGGGACCACCTTCCTGCAGTCTTGGTGACACAATGGAGAAAAAGCAGAGGAGGCCCTGCTCTCCGGGGCCTCACCTTCAGCTGGGGCATGGGTGGTGGGGTTGCTGTAAACAGTACCCAGCTACTGCGAATAGGATACAAGAAGGGTTACGTGACAAATGGGGCTTGATGGGGAAAAGGGTGCTAAATGGGAAAAGGTCTCTGAGAGGAATACTATTTATCGGAACCTCCTGTCCAAAATCTGAGAAGGAGCCATTCCGGGGAAGATGCGGGAATACAGGCCCAGCAGGGGCAGGCCCTGGGGTTGACTGACTGGCTGCTCCAAGAACAGAACGCCAGGGGGTGTGGCTGGGGCGAGTGGGAGGAGCTGCGGCCCCGGAAGGGGTGGGGCTGGGCATCAAAGGGATTTGTAAACCAGAGTAAGGGTTAAATATTTGGTTCTAACAATTCAAAAAAAATAAACAAACAATGAATGACTAGGGTATTACTTTGAAAGGATGATTCTTGCTGCTTGGTAGGAAAAAAGTTGATCACGAGAGAGCAAGAAGATGGTTTGGAAGACAGTGCAATGGTCCAGAAAGAAGACAGTGATCTGAAAGGGGCGGTGGCAGCAGTGATGGAGAGAAGTCAATGATTTAGGGATATAGTTGGCAAGTGACGTCAACAGCAATTGTTTTGGGGACAGATTGGCTGTGGGGAAAGAGAAAGCACAGAACTGAGGATAACTCTTAGAAACTTTTCTTGAATAGCCAGGCAAATGAGGAGTTCCTTTTTCTAAGAAAAAAAAAAAGGCGGGTGGGGAAGAGGTCATTTCTAGCCTTGTGATAATCAAGAGTTCTACCTTAGATTTTGAGATGGTTATTAAACATCCCATTGGGGGCACACACAGGCAGCGAGCCTTCAGGGGACAGGGAACTATTTTGGACACACATAAGGCATAATGAAATGCAACACATTGTTTTACTAATTCTAATTTACCAATTCCAGAATTTTGCAATGGCTGCTTCTGTTTTATATAAGGCACTTGTGCCTAAAGGACTAAAAAGGAGAAGAAACATCAGTTTCAGATCATAGTAGTCCCTTTTATTGAGAAAAAAAATATTTTTAGATTCCAAAGCACAACTACCTTCGTCTGCAAGGGTATTGGGCTGGAGTAGGCCACACTACTACATTTCCACTCTCCGTACAAAGGCAACATCAAGTTCCTGACCTTTGCCTTGCCTAAAGGCTCTATCTTAAGGTTAAACCAATGGCTCTTAAATTTCAGTGCAAGAGGAAACAAACGGAAAGCCTTCAGAGGGACTCCACTTCCTCCTGCTAACAGTGCCACTGGGTAATTGTGCATCAGTGAAGCCGTCCTCTTCAACACCGAGCTAGAGCCGCATGTGAAGTCAAGGAGGCCAAATTGGTGAATCTTTTCTAGATGCCACGAGGCTTCAGGGGTCTCCCGGCGCAGGGGGCATAACCCAGGCATAAATACTCCCTAGTTTAGGCATCGCAGAAGTTTGTGAAAGTACCTGGCAAGGAGCGGAAAGTAAAATTGAAACTGAATGCATAAGGATTTTCCAGCTCTAAAAGTATGTGGCTTTACACCAAAGGTTTCCAGTCATTAGATGACTAGCTAGTAGATCTGAACCCCTTACGTGCTGTGGCTCAGAGGTCCCAGTGGAGGGACAGATGGCTCAGAGGTCCCAGTGGAAGGACAGACCTCAGGAGAAACCTCTCCTTCCTGTCCCCACCCCTCTCGCTCACACGTGGAAAGATAGTGCCGGTTTATACATACCAGGCATTCACACCCATACATTTTAACCACCTTTGGAAGAGAGGCAATTAGCTCCTGGTTCAGGAACACTGGGGCCCCACTTTCTGCACATACTGAGCAAAGGGGGCAATTATGTCTTGAGATGATTATCTCCCCACCCTTACAGGAGTCAGCTTTGGCTATCTGGATAAATTGAGACAAAGTGTTTCCTTACACTGGCCCTTTTCCCTCCTGAATGTAATCACAGCCTGAGTGACCTCAGTCCTATTGCATATCACAGAAAAGAAAACAGAAGTCCTCTAGGAAGAGGAAAATAGACCAATGTGATTTACGTGAATACAGAAGAATGAACTATTGTGACAACTTCCTCTAAACATTCCCTGCGTGGTGGAGCTGAGAAAGGCCAGACTCCGCAGGAACAGAACGCTCGGTAACACCTTTCCTAGTCTCTCGGCAAGTTCCTTTCGAGTGCTGAGCGGCCCCACCCAACTTCTTGGGTCAAAGCACTTTTCACCCATTATTTCTTATACGAGAAGGATCTCAGTAAACACATTCACATTTTTATTTTGTCTTTTAAAAAATGACATGAATTTTTATAATTATAGAAATAATTCATATTTGTTTTAAAGAAAATAAAAAATGGCATGTAACCCCATAAACCACAAATACCTATTGGTACTATTCGACTCACTTCTTTTAAGTAAATAAATACTTCTACATGTTACAAGAATGGGCATAATATGGCATGAACAGCTTGTATTCTTATTTTTAACAATGTAAT
This sequence comes from Tonatia bakeri, assembly GCA_004024845.1. Lineage (NCBI taxonomy): Eukaryota > Metazoa > Chordata > Mammalia > Chiroptera > Phyllostomidae > Tonatia > Tonatia bakeri. Next base: position 26,854 of record PVIA01008484.1, on the reverse strand, counting down.
ATTGAAGCTATGGAGAGGTCACACCTAATTTAATTATTCTTTTAAGTTATTTGTTTCCAAATATTTTTACAAATATTAAAAACTTATGAAATAATCTATTATTTCATGTGGACCCATTTGGCATGTAATTCTTCTTCATGAAGAAAGCTTCCTCAGAGACAAACTGTAGGGTAAAGGGCATTAACCTTTTAAGGTTCTTTATGCTTTTTATAAATTTTTAAGAAACTTTGTACCAATTTATACATTCACTAGTAACAAAGGATTATCTCACCAGGACTGCATACCAGTTTGTGCAGACAATTTGATAGAAAAAAAAGTGCAAATCTTAGCTTAATTTGGGCAAAGTTTATCGTTGACTAAGTGCCTTATTAAAACTAGAGATATAAACTCTCTGTAACATTTGTTGCAGATATGTTTCTAAGCTTACTAACATTTCAATAAATGACTCCAAATAAGTTTACTCAAAAGGTCCTTGGCTTTAACCTACATCTTAGATAGGCTCCATTTCTTCATCATACCAAGAAACGTTGCAAACCACTTTTGACATGTTCCATCAGTCACAGCTCAGTGAATAAAAAGAGAGATCCTGAAACTCACCCAAGATCATATACCTATGAAAGTACAGCGTGTGGACTTAAGGCTATCAGACTATTCTCGGTATCTCTGAGTCTGTTTCTATTTTGTTTGTTAGTTTGTTTTATTCATTAGTTTCCACAAATAAGTAAAATCATATGGTGCTTGTCTTTCTCTTGGTGCTTATTTCACTTAGCATAACACCCTCCACGTCCATCCACGCTGTCACAAAGGTAAGGTTTCCTTCTTTTTTACAGCCAAGGATTATTCTGTTTTGTAAATGTACCACAGCTTTTTTTATCCACTTATCCACTGATGGGCACTTGGGCTGCTTCCAAATCCTGGCTATTGTGAATAGTGCTGCAATGAACATAAGGGTCCATATATTCCAAATTAGTGTTTCAGATATATTCCCAAAAGTGGAATATACTGGATGCTGTGAAGTGACCCTCTCACAGGATCCCCATATAACTTAGGCAGAATGGGAATAATCTCTAGTTTATAGATGAGGAAACTGAGACTCAGAAAGGATTTTAGGCTCATAAATCCTAAAATGACAGAGCAATTAGGCTTCAAAACTATACTTTAGACCAGGGGTTGCCAAGTCTGTCAGGGTGGCTATTTTTTAACTGTCAAGAAGCTAAGAATGGCTTTTGCATTTCTAAATGGTTATACATGTACCTATATAATATCCTCCATTTTGCTTCATGGCCCACAAAGCCAAAAATAATTACTATTTGGTCCTTTACAGAAAAGGTTGGGCAATATCGTGTTAGGTTGCAAACCCCACCAGGAGCTTCCCAGGTAGAACCTGAAACCCGCCCCGACACGTGGAGGTCAGGGAGAAACGGAAGAAAAGGGCAAGCTACTAGGTGGTAGGTTTGGCAGCCACAAGATGAGTGAGTGGGGAGAAGGATTTCTCCTTCAAAAGTGAAGGAGAAATAAGGATCTTAAAAGTTTATACAGAAACGTTAACTGGGGTCAGTCACATACACAGTCACCAGAGTGTCCAACCTTTTGGTGTCTTTGGGACACACTGGAAGAAAAAGCATTGTCTTGGACCACACACGTTAAATACACAAACACTAATGAAAACAAAAAAATCTCATAATGTTTTAAGTAAATTTACAGTTTTGTGTTGGGCTACACCCATAGCCATCCTGGGCTGCATGCAGCCCGCGGGTGGCGGGTTGGACACCCGTGGCAGTCTCCTCACCACGTTTCTATCTCAAGGATGTGTCGTTGGGCAGCCTCTGATATGGGAAGGCAAGGGGCGCACATATTCCAAGCACAGGAGAGGGAGTGGGGAGCCTGCAATTGCCCAGACCCAGTTCAAAGCTCAAACTGGCAGCCACATCTTCTCACCAACCTTCCCCACCATCCCTGTGTTAGACCACTGCCACCACCACTTCCAAAGTCTACAACCCAGGAAATCTCTTAATTACTACACAGTCATATTGCAACCGCACATGTGAGAGAGGGACCTTTGTTGTAAGCCCCCAATATATTTATAGTTTAGTTTGAATCACTTTGGAGTTTACCATGTGAGCTCAGACCACCCTTCAAATTAAATCTGCCAATCTGAGCATGCCATACAGGATAAATGCCAAAAAATCTTAAACATATCATACTGAAATTCAGAAGCCAAAGAAAAGAGAAAATCTTAAAAAAAGCTTGGGAGGAAGGAGGGCTTTCTATTTTGTTTGTTAGTTCACTTTATTCATTAGATTCCACTTTTAAGTGAAATCATATGGCACTTGTCTTTCTCTGACTGGCTTATTTCACTTAGCATAATGCTCTCCAGGCCCATTCATGCTGTCACAAAAGCTAGGGTTTCCTTTTGTGACAGCATGAGGAAAGGAACACGGCTGAGAATTATCAAAATTCGGACATCAGAAACTACCTATGCAAAAAGAGAGTGAAGCAAAATACAGGGTCCGGCACAAATAAATGACCTTTTTTATGACAAAATCTTTTATTACACAATCATAAGCATGTAATTCTGTACCATAACAATATCACACTCAAGCACACCCAAGGTGACCTTTTAGATGAAATGTTCAAATTAAAACTATAAATTATTACACCCATATTATTACCCTACAAATCACACTCCAGCAGGAGCTACTTCTGCTGGACCCTGCATATATTAGGAGGAAAAAGCCACCATCCTAGAGTTCTGTACCCAACTGTCCTTCAAACTGGCAAAGTGAAGGAGAAATAAGACGCTTTTTCAGACAAATAAAAACCAAGGGAATTTATCAGCAGCATATCTACCCTGGAAATGTTAAAAGAAGATGTTCAAGGAGAAAAAAATATGAGATAGGTTAGAAACTCTTATCTACATAACGTAAAAGTGCCTGTTTTTATTGTCAAAGCTTCTTGAAGGTATGAACTTTATCTTATTCATCAAGGATAATAATTCATCACCAGGGCTTAGCATAATGCTAGGCTTACAATAGGTCCTTCATGGCTGTTTGAATGAATCCATGAACAAATACTTTGGAATTTTCTTTTTATTAGTGTATATTCAGATCACCCACAGGTAGCTATGGGAAGGTGTCGACTGTAAACTAGATGACGAAATAAAGTAGTTATGTTTATCGCTAAGTTTTTCCATGCCCTAAAAACACATTAAAAGTTCCAGGCTAAAATTCAAAGATTCATATTTGCATGGATTCTCCCTTTTTCACAATAATATATTCATTTTCATAATTTCCCTGAGGGGTAAAATAGCCTCCCCAAATAATGTCAGGAAATGAAAAGCCTTTGGAGTTACAAACTATTCCCATTGAAAAGCATGCTGGAGTTCTCTGTCTGCCCACAGTTGGTGGCTCCAACGTCAACAGCAGGAAGACCAAACAATGACCACCCTCCACTTGGCATTGCCCCAATTCAGCCCATGGTTTCCCAAGTACTGGTATGGTATTATATCCAGGGGTCCAGTGGCCAAATCCTTCCCAACCAGTCACTTTTCCTCTCAAAGGGACCCCAAAGCACAAAGAAAATCAGAGTTTTTTGCTTTATTAACAGCCACCTACTATAACCCCTATGCAGGAATCTGGTGAAAGACAGGGTGAAAACACAAAGCTTGGCTTATACCTGGAAACAGGAGTGGGGATCCTACTCACCCCTCGTCCCTCATCCTCCCAGATCTAAATCTTAGGACCAGCATTCTCATGCCGCCTCACACGGCACGCTCATCTTGAGAGAGAAGTGAGGAGATGGGGAACTGAGGCTCTGACATAACCACCCAGCTGAGGGTTCCAGAAAGATGGACAAGAAGAGGGGGAGGGCAGGCGTGTGCATGAGGGCGTGCCTTGGTCTGAGGCAGGAAGCAGAATGCCACACGTGGGTGCCCGGCTTTAAGACATGGTGGCCCTACCCACTCGCACAATAGGGCTCAGTGTCTTGGGTTCAAAAAATGTTCTATCAGTCACACTGCCAACCTGTCCTCCTTTAAGAGGGAGGCAGAAGGGTGAAAGAAGGCAGAATAGCCCTGTAATTCTGATGTAAAGAAGCTCACTGTGCAAATCAGATTACGGTTCCACCTCTGAGATGACAGCGGAAGCTTCTCACTCATTGAGGTACAGCTGTTCTCACGGAAGTTAAATTTGTGCTTCCCTCCAAAAGGCCAAGTTTCCTCCCAGCCCGGCTAAACACAGAGTTTCTCCAGTAATGCCAGGCTTTCAGGGTTTTAGTAGGTCTGTCTGCTCCTCAACAAACTCTTCGACTAGAAGACCTCTTAAATAGGCCAAATATATGGAGATAAAAGGTAATCTGACTTCCGGTGGCGGGCACACAGTGCAATATACAGATCACGTACTGTAGAAATGTACGCTTGAAACCTGTATGCTCTTATACGGCAATGTCACCTCAATAAATTTAACAAAAAAATTAAAATGTCAATGTGAAAAAAAAACCATAAAGAAGTTAAGCTGTCAGCCTGGTCTTTTTCAGTTCAGCATTTACTTGGTCTAAATGAAAGAGGTGGGCCTCTGCATGCCAGTTTCACACTGTCCACTGCATTGTCGTGGTGTCTATCCGCATGGTAACACAGTCCAGAGCTCCTGTGAGACCGGACTGCGGATCGCTGGGAAAGCTTTTCTAAGTGACCTGCAGCCTTTCTCCGCCGGGGGAACTTCTGGGCACAGCTCAGGGAAACACACTCACTCCCAAGAGGCCACTACCTTAAAAATCAGGGAGAGTGAGTATTAAATACTGTCTTTGTCTTAAGACTCTTTTTTTTTAAGTAGGGAATCTATAATACAAATAAGTATTTTATATTTTTAATTTATTCATTAGTTTTGTATAGAGAGGGGAGGAAGGGAGAAAGAGAGGGAGAGAAAGAAACATCGATGTATGACAGAAACATCAACTGGCTGCTTCTTGCATACCAACTGGGAATCTGGCCCACAACCCAGGCATGTGCCCTGACTGGGAATTGAACCAGTGACCTTTCAGTGCATAAGCTGACACTCATCCACTGAGCCACACCAGCCAGGGCAAGTTCCTCTTTTTGATTCTCACTCTTACCTTTTAGTTTCCATTGCTTCTCATCTCTAGGTCACTCTCCTACTTTTTAATGTCAGAACCCTCCTGAGAATCATGCTAGATTCTCCCCACACATCAGTGGTTCTCAAACTATGGTCTCTGGACCAGTAGCTTCAGCATCATTTGGTCAGAAATAAAATTCAAAGATATAAGCAGAAGAAAAGAAAAGAAAGGAAGAGAAGAGAAGAGAAGAGAAGAGAAGAGAAGAGAAGAGAAAAGGAAAAGGACAAGAAAAAGAAAAAATAAGTGTAACTCACACCCTCATACCCCACACCAAACCTACTGAATCAGAAACTCGGGGAGTGGGGTCTCGACCCCAAATTTAACATGCCCTGAAGAGGATTCTGATGTATGCTCAAGTTCGAGAACCCCTCTGCCACGTATCATTTCATTCAATGACTACTGAGATATCAAACAATCCTAAAAGATAAGATTAACCAAGAAAAAAAAAAAAGATTATCCTTGGTTTGCCAATGGGAAAGCTGAGATCACAAAATGAAAAAGTAACTAAAGAATATCACCTGCCAGGAAGTGGGGCCTGGCCCCTAGCCCCTCTCCTACCCCAGCTTCACCCCAATCCTGTGGCCTTCTGGTTTTTCCTGAAAAACAAGAAAGTCACAACCTGGCACTTAGTGCAAAGTGGTCCCTCAATTGCAGTGGTTTAAAACCCAGCGTGCTTATTTGAGTCTCCTTGGAAGTTTGAACATTAAAAAACAAAAACAACCATAACAGCAAAACAATTTGTTTTAAAGCATTTCTAACTAGAGATTAGAAGGAACTCTCCTCCAGGAAGAAGGTCAAAGATGGCAGTCAACCCAGAAAACAAATGAGGCTTCAGCAGAGTGGGTCAGGTAGCAAACAATGCTGGATAATGCTAGAGGCCAGTAAGGGTTCTAGGAAAGAGCTTCTACCTGACTGAATAGGACCCCCACATTTTAATACAGGTGGCAGTCAAATGGCCATAGGGCAATGGCCCCCAATCCAGCTGCTAAGGTTCAATGGCACACCTATGGGAATCTTATGGCCCTCCAAACTTACGAAGGCTCTCTACTTTATATCAAGGTACCATGGCTGTCCTCATCCCTAGAATAAGTTGAAGTAAGACATATAGTATAGTTAGTAGAGATAGGAACGGTTCTGAATACCACTCAAGCCCTCCCCACAGGAGGGAAGTGGTTCCTGCTACATAACACTACACAGTGGAAACAACACACAACACAAAGCCAGTCACTCTGTCTCAGCTCACAGGCAGTGGATGCTGTGGGATAAAAGGCAAAAAAGCAAAAAAAAGCCCAAGTCCATGGGTTGGGGGCGAGGGCCAGTTATGCGTTGGCTGGAGGACAGAAGCCATACAGACACATCATAGGAGACAAAGTTCCAACTGTGAGTTAAGACAAAACTAGTTCAGGATAGCCTGCCTGCAGCATCTGCCTTCTTTCAGAGAGTCAAGATAAGAGCCTATTTATGGCACTGGTCTAGAGCAAGACAGCTGAATTCTGATCCCAGTTCAAATCTTGAAGAGTCAATTTAAACTTTCTGCAGATTCATTTCCCTACAGGTAAAAAAAAAAAAAAAAATGACCATCATAGCACCTGACATTAGGGTTGATGTGAGGTTTGAGGAAGTCAGTATCTACAAAGACTTAAACAGTCCTTTCTTAAACATAAGAAAGCATGAAATATATTAGCTATTACAATAGTTATTATTAATTCTGCAGTCAAAAATGCCACGGGAATGGGAGTGATGAGACCATAGCTTCTCAGGTGCGTGATCGGGCTGTGATGTGTAGGATGGGATGCTGGGAAACTAGAGAGGTCACTGCAATTCTAGGTGACAGGTGCCATTCGAAGTGGCAAACATATGGGAAAGTAAGGGGAAGGGAAACGGGCCATATGTCAGATATGTCTGAGCAATCAAGCTGACAAAACTTGGCAAATGCCTGGGTGTGGGTAGTAAGGAAAGTGGAATAATCAGAGAGAAGATAAATGGATTTTGTCTGAAAACATGTCCTCTTCTGCACCAAATTAACTGCTGAAATTACACTAGGAAATTAATTGTCTGCTCTAGACTGTGAACTTCTTGTCCACCTTGCTATAAGCCCAGTTATAGAAAGACATCCAAAGCTCCTCCCTGTTCTAACATTATAATACTCTGGTCCTCTGCCAAGAAACCTCGATTTCACTTACCTTGCCTAAGGGTGACTTTTGCCCTATTGCTCTGAACTGCTGTCATACAGAGCAACTGATGACAGGGCTCAGGTGCAATATGATCCTTCCACCTAGATGCCTACCTGGTGCCAAACGCCTACAGGAACCCTGGGGACTTACTTAATAACGAACTCTATTCCTCTTACGCTTTCAGTTCATCTTTTCCTCCGAAGCTTTAAAGTTATTAAGTGCAACTTACAAGGAAAGGGCAACAGCCAAAAGAAGAAAGTCACTAAAATGGCCAGAGGTGATAGCAGGTCCCATGTCAGCGACACTTCTCTCCACACACGTGTAGCCCCTGTACATTCAGTTCCTGAAAAGTCTCTTTTCCACCTATATTCAAATTCGAGGATACTTCCTTCATACACACACCACTGGCACCCACCCCGGAGATGCATGGGGTTAAGAATCAGCAGACCCACGTTTTAACTTTACAGTTAACTTCTAACAGACCACACCCCCATGGGACCTCAGACCTAAGGCTGGATTCTAATGACCTCCCAGTTCCAGTTCCCAGCACAGGACAAAGTCAGCTGGAGGCACCGCCCCTGAGCTCGCTCCTCCCAGCGCTAGAAGACGCGCCAGGGTCCCGAGGCTTCTGCCCCTGGGTCCCCGCAGGGAAGTTGGCCCGGAACGGTCCAGCAGGCCGGCCGCTACCTGGTCCAGCAGGCGGTAGATGCTGATACCCGAGGTCTCTACCAACAGCTGCCAGTCGGCCCCGGCCAGCGCGGGCTGTTGGAGCTCGGCACAGGCCTCCCGGAACTGCTCCTGGGAAAAGCCACCGGCAGTAGCAGGGTCCATCCTTCCGCAGCCACTGTTCCTCCGCACGCAGGGAGGCCGTAGAAAGGTTTGTTGTAGGTTTAGGGGCGGGGCGAAAGGGTGGCCTAGCGTGATTGGCAGGGAACAGAGAAGTGATTAGAGGGGAAGGAGGGACTTAGTGGGAAGGAGGAGTCTAGGTGGAGGCGGGGCTAGGGGGTGGGCTTAGATAAGTGGGCGGGGCTGAGCAAGAGATGAAGGAGGCTGGGGAAAAGGTAAAACGAGAAAAATTGGATCTGAGCTAGAGAAAAATGGAGGGGCTAGGGGAGTGGGGAGGCTTATTTATAGACGGAAGGGAAAAGGAAGACACTACTGTCATCTTTGGAACATCACCTCAGGAGCCCATCAGGTACCCCGCCCCACCCCATAGCCTCCAGAACTGCTTGAGTGGCTCCTTGACCTTCTCTGAAGAAGATCGGGAAAGTCTCCGAGCCGTTTGGTAGGCTTGGAAGGTGATATGGACAACGTAGAAACGTTTGACAATCTCAGGGGTCAAATGCCACAACTATATATTTCCATATAATTTCTATTTTTTCTGTTATGCATTTTAAAACATTAGTTTGAGAAGAGGTCCACGGGATTCACCAGAAGGCCAAAGGGTTTCATTGCACAAAAGGGATTGCGAAACCTAATCTCTGTTGGATCTAGGAGGTGATTTGCCAGCCTGCAGGGTGAAAGATGATCTAAAAGTTACTATTGTATCCACCAAGGATTTCTGCAGTTTGCATAATTTAGACCTTTTGCAACTCAAAGACCTTTTTGTTCCCTCAGGTCCCTTGGGTATTACTATATTTCTTACCACCAGACTGTACTTGGCTGTGAATAAAGTAGGTAGTTTAAACATCAAAACAATATAACACCACATGAGTGCCAGTGAACTCTGGAAACCTGTGTTTCCTAATCTGAAAACTAGGGTAAGAATTGTGCAACCACTTAGAATAGAGGAGGTAACTACATAAAATAAACATAAAACATGTACACACAATGCCTATCAGAGTAAATGTTCAATAAAAATCCCTACTTGCTTTACACTACTGTATTGGAATACTTCTCCTGTACTTGAACAAAAGCCTGGAAGTTGATGGTAAACTCCACGTGACATCAATGTCCAAAAAGAGAGATAAAGTCAGATTTGGCAGCATAGATAAATTACTTCTTTATTCACAATGCTGGTTCTGTTTTGTTTTGTGAGGATGAGAGGAGGGATGTGGTTTTTTCTTAGACTAAATGCCCAAGAGGCTAGAAACATCCTTTCCTACTGTTCTTATAATGCCTTTAAGTTCTCTCTTCTTTATAAAAACTATATTTCATTTAAACTAAAAATCAATTGCTTTAAAAAAGCAGTTTTATCAAAATCATTGGTATAAAGTATTTTCAGTATCTTCAAGGAATCCCATTCTAAAGGTGTACTTTGCTGAAACAGCCTTTATCACTGTTTAGCAATAGTTTAATGAAGACAGGCATGATAGTATAAATGGCAGTATGAAAGCTACAAGATATAAGGCAGGAAATGTCAATTGCATTCAATTGCCTTCTACTAAATTCAAAAAGCAAATACCTATATATTTGGGTCTATTGAAATTTACATTCATGTTTATTATAGTTGATGAAGGAAAGAATCATATTAGGAAATAGTTTTACTTTGTGCAAAGGTCTAGAAATGATTTGGAAAGGGATCTAGAGAAGCTTGTTCTCCTTTTGAACTTGCCTATTATAATAGGCCAGCCTGTTTGCTTTGTGAAAAACACTCTCTAGAGGAATTTACAGTATCGTAACAGCTGAAGCTGAAGCTCTTGGCCTCCAACACAGAAATGCTAGATAAACTATACCAAAAATAGTCTTTACTATATAGTTTATCTGAACATAAAGAAAGTGTAGTCTGATAATCACTCCAGATTTCTGCAATTTACATTCAAATTTACAGTTTAGTAAAAAAAAAAAGTGTAATAGAAAGAGGATCAAAAGTGACAAAATGAAAACAGCTAATGAATTTAGGTGAATGGTAGGAATGTTTTTATTGCTTTATTCCTTCAACTTTTCTGCATATTTGAAATTATTCAAAATAAAATCTTCAAGAAAAGCCAGTTATATGTGTTTATAGGACACCAAACAAAAATGTATTACTCAGAAAATATAGAGGTCAATATATAAAAAATATATACCAGTAAACACTAAACAAAAGAAAATTAGTACAGCTCTAAAAATATTAGACAAAATAGACTTTCAGGCAAGAAAAACATTAATGGAAAGAAGTTCATAACTTAATGATAAAGGATACAACCTTTGTAATTCTGAATCTTTAAATTTATACGTACTTCATGACACAATCTCAAATATATAAGTAAAAATTATCATAAGTACAAAGAAATCAGCAAATTCACAATTACAGTAGAACATTTTAAGACTCTTTTATAGGATATGAACTAATTAAGCTGACAAAAAATTGGTAAAGATATAAAAGATGAGCATAATTTATAAGAATTCATATGAGTTCATACAATTTATATACTTGACCTAAAGGGCATATAGAGAACTATATACTCAATAATAAAATACAGATATTATTTGCAAACTATCATAAAGCATTCATTAGACTTGATTATCCTGTAAGTCACAATGAATGCTTTCAACAAACACAAAAGAATCTGTATTCTCCAATAACAAGTCAAAAACACAAAAGAAAAAACAATACAAAAATAGCCAACCCTGCACCCAATATATTTTAAAACTAAAAAAAATAACAAAGCAAATACATACATACTTCCTCCAGGAACCTAACCAGCAATCAATTCCCTGCATCAAATTCCTGTTGCTGAAAATACCTAGAGAGTTCTTGTTTTCTGCACTCAGTCCTGACCAATGCCGTATTCATGGATTATGACACTTAATATTTTAAAAATGACAATTCCTATCAATTCAAACAATAAATCCAATGAAATTTAAATAGAAGTCCTTAAGAATGTTCAAGGAACTTCACACACCAATTCTAAAACTTATAGGAAAGGTGTAGGGATCAAACAATGTGAAAAAGTAGGCAATCAATTTTTAAAAGTAGAGGAAAAAAAAGGAAAGGAAACCTGCCTTATCAGATATTAGGGTTTATAATAAAGAAAATCATGTGGTATTGACCTAGGTCTAAGAAAAAATAATAATAAAACAATGAAACAGCTTTCCATCTAGAAATAAATCCACATGAATATTGAAATAGGATGTAAGAAAAATGGGCAATTTGAAAAATGATATTGGACAACTGACTACCCTTATGCAAAAATGAGGTTCCCAGATCACATTGTACAAAATATAAATTCTAGATGTATAAGAGAACTAATTGTATGAGGGAAAATGTTGATAACTGCTGTGTACATTAGAAAGCAAAAGCTTCCATTTAACTACTCAGTGTGAATAAATTAAAACCCAACACGCAATTGGCCCTGGTGGGTAGCTCAGTTGGTTAGAGTGTCATCCCAATACGCCAAGGTAGTGGGTTTGATCCCAGGTCAGGGCACATACAAGAATCAAACAATGAATGCACAAATAAGGGGAACAAGAAATCAATGTTTCTTTCTCTCTTACTCTTCCCCTCTCTCTCTAAAATCAATCAATAAAAAAATTTTTTTAAAACCCAACCTACAGATTAGTAGAAAGCATAGCCAACAAAGGACTGATACTGACAATATACACAGAACTCCTAGAAACCAACAAGAAAAAAACCAATAATGCAACTGAATATATGAGCAGTGAAAAAAATCAAATGGTACGTAAATACATGGAAAGTTGTTCAACTTCCATAATAAATGGGGAAATGAGAAATAAATTATATCATTTTATTTACATAAAATTGGCAAAAGCTTAAAAATGGGTGTTGGCAAACAGATAGAGCAATAAAAGCTCTGACATAAAATGTTCTGGTTAAAGTGTAAGCAACAGTTTGAAAAACGACTGGAAATGACCTATTAAGTTCAAGGATACACATCCTGTCTGCCCCAGTAATTCCACTTCTATGAGTATACCCAAAAAATTACCCATATTGCATAAGGTTGCACATGGTTTTAGGGGCAAAATGTTGGAAACAGCATAAATACTCACCAACCACGGAATTTAAACAAATGAACTGTGGCATGTTCATTTCATAGCTTTTGAAATTAAAAAAGAATCTACATGTATATCATGGGTAGATCTTGAAAACATTGTTAGAGAAAGCAAGGTGCAGAAGTCTGCATACAAACAGGGTATTTAGGGACTATATATATGCCCTGACAACTTAAAAATATGAATGGGAAGGATTCATGTTAATTCCAGCAGTAGCTGTAATAGTTTATTTCTTTAAAACATATGAAGCAAATAAGGCACAATATTAATGTGTATGCTGGGTGGTGGCTTCATTTATATTTGTAATTTAAACAAAATAATTCTAATAAAGGTATAATACTATAATTGCCATTAACTATAGCAGAAGTAAAAGGAAAACACCACTCTGGAATATTATGAAAAATGAATGAATGAATGAATGAATGCTCACAAATGCCTCACTTTGCACAAAGAACACACATAGATAACCTGTTGCAACTGAGTGATTGATCAGTGTTGTTGTTGTTGTTTTAATTTGGGTAGTAGCACATCTGCTCTTACTTATCAGCAAGAGCCACTAAACACCAAGAAAGTGAGAAGTGATTGAAATATATGGTATCAACAGTGAAACAACTGGGTAAAGATCAGAACTTCTCACTTTCCCTAGGAATGTTTTTCACAGTACAGAACTAATTTGGTTTGTAAATTCCAAGAATTTACATGATTACAAAAACTGACTTAGTAATCTGAGTTCTAGTCACTTTAAGAATCAGGCAAATCACTTTTTAAAATTTTTTTCAATTACAGTTTACATTCAAATCTTATTACTTTATTTCTTAAACACTGCTTACTCAACAGTCATATAAAAATAATAGTCTTTACTTCAAGGACTTGCTGAGAAAAATATGAAGATAATACAAACAAAAACATTGTGTAAAGTGAAACTAAACACATAAAATGTATTGTTTAATAAGTACCTCTAATCTCTGCAGTGGAGTTGATTTTAATCTGTTTCTATGGCTGTCTAAATCAGTTCAGTCCTATTCTATTCAACCTGGACTGCTGAGTATCTGCTCCTATTAAATGTGCAAGGGTTTTTTATCTTACTAGGGCAATGGATACACAAGAGGGTGATTTCACTGTTACTGGGCTCCAAAGCTTGTAAAATAATAATGTGTAGATCTGTTAATGGTGGTTTAAGCCTGCAAAGTACTCATTATGATCCAGAAACTATGCTGTGTTTTCATTTAATCCTCAAAATACAATTCTGAAATCAGTCTTATTATAATCTCCAGATTTTACATGAAGAAACTGAGTCTGGAGAAGTAAAGTAACTTGTCCAAGGTCACATGGGTAGGTCAAAGACAGAGCTGAGGTTTGAAGCCAGTTCATTTAGAATCTAGAGCCTGCTTACACAGGTCCTGGTAACCTATTACTGATGTAGGATTGATAGACATGAAGCAGTGAACTTATCTTCTAATCCAATTATATCTGTAAAAGTTTTAACCCCTAAAAAATTTTTATGAACCATTATAGCCATAAAACTATAAATGTAATACTGAAAAAGGATGCAGATATCATCTTTAGTTTATTCTCTCACTCATTCAGGTATTCATTTGTTTAATCATTCATCAATATTTATCAAACAAGTGACTATCTTCATAGATAAAACAGTACATTAAAGGAAATATTTGAATCTTCCTTAAGTACTAGATTTACGCTGTTTGGCCACAGCAGCTCTTGGAGGGTACAAAGATGCATCAGATGCAAATTCTCATTCTTAGCTTGCCATCTACATGAACACAATTAATTAGATAGATTATGTCATGTATGTGTTACATATTAACTAATCCACCACTTTTATAGATAAGAGGCACAAAGAGATGATACCTTTGATAATAACTGGGTTATTCAGTCAAACCGGGTTGCAACAGGGACTTCTGTCCAAGATGGAGGCATAGGTAGTTATGCTTCACTTCCTCGCACAACCAAAGGAAGGATAACAACCAATTTAAAAACAAAAAACAACCAGAACTGACAGAAAATTGAACTGTATAGAGGTCTGACAACCAAGGAGATAAAGAAACATTCATCCAGACTGGTTGGAGGGGCAAAGACAGGCAGCCCAGGAGGTGAGGACACATGATAAGGTGGTGGCTGGCACAGCAGAATATCCCACATTTGCATGTGGATAAGCCAGGAGGAACAACTAGGGAGTGAGACAGACCACACAACCTAGGGTCCCAGCATGGGAAACTAAAGCCTCAAAGCCTCTGGCTCTAGAAACATGTGGGCGTTGTGGCAGTGGGAGAAACTCCCAGTCTCCTAGGAGAATCTGTTGGAGGGACCACAGGATCCTAGATGCACAAAAGCCTGCCCATCTGGTAATCAGCACCTGAAAGGGCACAACCCACTTGTGGGAAGTGAGGGAAGTGACTGAGAGGAGGGAGAGAGCTGAGCAAGCAGCATTGTTCCCTCTCTGACCCCTCCCTCACATACAGTGCACAACACATCGAAGAGGATTGCTCTGCCCTGGAAAACACCTGAGGCTCTGCCCCTTACAACATAACAGGTATGCTGAGACAAATAAATATGGCCCAAATGAAGGAACAGATCAAAACTCCAGAAAAAGAACTAAGCAACAAGGAGATAGTCAACATATCAGTTGCAGAGTTCAAAATACTGAAAACACTGGTAATCAGGATGCTCACAGAAATGATTGAGTATGGTCACAAAATAGAGGAAGGAGTATGCAAAATGAAATAAAGAAAAATATACAAGGAATCAACAGTGAAAGGAAGGAAACTGGGACTCATATCAACAATTTGGAACAGAGGCTTAGGAACCTCTGGGGCAAATTTAAACATCCCAACATCCGAATCATAGGGGTACCAGAAGGAAAAGAGCAAGAAATTGAAAACTTATTTGAAAAAATAATGAAGGAAAACTTCCCCCAATGCGGTGAAGGAAATAGACATGCAAGTCCAGGAAGCTCAGATAATCCCTAAGAAGTTGGATCCAAGGAGAAACACACCAAGACACATCATAAGTATTAGCCAAGATTAAAGAGAAGGAGAAAATCTTAAAAGCAGCAAGAGAAAAGGAGACAGTTACCTACAAAAGTGTGCCTATAAGACTACTAGGTGATTTCTCAAAAGAGACCTTACAGGCAAGAAGGGGCTGGAAAGTAGTGTACAAGTCATGAAAGGCAAGGACCTACATCCAAGATTGCTCTGCCCAGCAAAGCTATCATTTAGAATGGAAGGACAGATAATGTGCTTCCCAGATAAAGTCAAGTCAAAGGAGTTCCTCATCACCAAGCCCTTATTATACAAAATGTTAAAGGGCCTTATCTAAGAAAAAGAAGAAGATCAAAAATATGAACAGTAAAATGACAACAAACTCACAATCAATGACTAAACCTAAAAAAAAAAATAAGTAAACAAGTAGAACAGGAACAGAATCACAGAAATGGAGGTCACATGGAGGGTTATCAGTGGGGAGAAGAGGGGAGAATGGGGGAAAAGGTACAGAGAATAAGAACATAATTGGTAGGCACAAAATAGACAGGGGGAAGTTAAGAATAGTAGGGGAAATGGAGAAGCCAAGAACTTGTATGTATGACCCATGGACATGAACTAAGGGGGGAGGGGAATATTGGAGGGAGGGGGAGTGCAGGGCAGAGGAGGATAAAGGGGAGAAAAATAGGGGACAACTGTAGTAGCATAATCAATAAAACATACTTTAAAAAAACATGTTGTAACAGTTCCATAAAGACCGAAGGTCCTTAAGAGTGCATTTCACCTGCTAATATGAATAAAATAAAATATGTAAATCAGGTGTTAGGAAGGATGAATATTTATAGTTTTGCCTTGCATATACTTTATGTGAACTTTATCAAATGAAACTGACATTTAAGAAAACTACGTTTGCTGGAATCCTGGAATGGGTCAGAGAATAAAGTCATCATCCACCTTCCTTCCAGTAAGGAGATTCCAGGGATAGCTGGAAATATTGTATTACAAGTCCCTTCCGCTGCCCTGACTAATCACCACAGGGGATCTGAGTTCAGCACTAGGGTGTTTCAGACCAAAAGTCTAGGGTTTCACTTGGGCTGCGATTCCCAGACTGCAGACCTGCACTCTCTCATATTAATCAGCATAAATACCAGTGCCTTTTTAATGGACACCTGGAGTCTTCTTTTACAGTGGAGGTCTCAAGTTTGGATCCAAAGCCTGGCTGTCTTTCTCTGGGAATGCAGACCATGCTCCTCGTGACTTGAGCTGACTTAATTTAGACCAGTTCTCCCGGGAAAGAACTTGTTCGGGTCCCCTTTCCTCACTATCTCACTAGGGTTGTGTGTCCCTGAGATCAAGTCAGATCCGTTTGGAAGTTAGAAAACCTTATAATACTCAGGTACTATTCAGGTAGTAATACTCAGGTAAGATAATATATAGGTCCTCCAAACCTTGTATATAATTTGTCAATAGTTTTTGACATTTCTAGTGCCCGTATACCTTGAATTTGTTCGCTTCTTTCTTTCCGCACTGCCCACCCTAGCCGAGGCCACCACTATTCCCCTGACTGCCCAGTGACCTTCTGACTGGTGGCTGTCCCAGCTGGTGTCCATTCCCCACACAGACAGACAGACGGAGCTGTATTAAAAATGTCAAATGCTGTCCTGGCTGGTGTGGCTCAGTTGGTTGGGCATCGTCCCACAAAGTGAAATGTCACAGATTTGACTCCTGGTCAGGACGCATGCCTCGGGTGTGGGTTTGGTCCCTGGCTGGGGCACGTGCAAGAGGCAACCAATCAATGTTTCTCTCTCACGTAGATAATTCTCTCTCTCTCTCTTCCTTCACCTTTCTCTCAAAAAAAAAAAAAAAGTAAATGTAATGTCAAATGCTGAGTTGGTCCTGTCACTGCCTTCCTTACAGTAATAGTTCACAGGCTACATTAAATAGCATTCAATGACATTAAATAGCATTCGAACTTCTCACCCTGGCCCACAGAGTCATGCCATCCTGCTGCCCCTTCCTCAACCTCCATTCCCATCTGCTGCTCACTCACCTGGCTCTAGCCTGCTACTCTTGAGTTTCTGGTCACGCTAAGCGTCTCCTCGCCTCAGAAACATAGCTTCTTATTTTCTCTGCCTCCGCTGCCCTCCCCACACTCTTCACTCATTTCATCCTTCTGGTATCAGCCTACAGCTTCCTTCCAAGGACTCTCCTCCCCCCCGGCCTCTTTTATTTGCTATCTCAGCCTTTTGTTTCTTTTTCCTGTATAAAATTGATCGCCACTTGTGATTGGACCTGTGCCCCAGCGGGGGCAGGAGGAAAACAATAAAAAGTAAACTAATAAATGTGAATTGCTTTCCAGCACTGATCTTGATCGGTAATTAGTTGAGCATCTGTCTGCTCTGTCAGAGCGTAAGTTCAACAGCAAAGACCTGTCAGTCCCTCTCACCTCTGCCTCCCCAGTAGCTAGCACATGCCTGGCAGAGATAACTGTTGAGTGAGTCAGTATCGGAATTCTGTTGATCTTTATATATATGTATAGATATAAGTATGAACTGCATATATGTATAAATACTCTATAGATTTATACATATACATGAATAAATAGGTAATAAATCATATAGATAAACTTGCCACCACCATACTAAATTGCTTTGGTTAGTTCCATTAGTTCTTAAGTTGTTCTTTCTGGTTTTCTATGTAGACAATCATATTGTCAGGGGGAGTGACAAAGAAAAATTCACGATAGCTTTTCCAATAGCTATGCCCATTGTTTTCCTTGCCGATGTTATGATACGGGTTGGAACAGAGGTTTGCAACCTGTTTGAGGAGATGCCTCTGGCACCATCGTGGGAGGGAGGGTAAGCTGGCAGGTAGAGCTCCAGGCTCCTCAACCTTGCTTCACAAACAAGAGGGAAGCTTTCATTGGTTTTCTACATCCGGGCTCTGCAAAGAACAAGAGGCAGAAGGGTTCTACTGTTAACAGTATACTTGAAAATTACTGGGCTAGAACTTCTGGAACAATGGTATCATAGACATCCTTGTCTTTAAAAAAAACTACCATTTCTTGACTGTTTATATGAGTAGGGACTATGTTCAGGACATCGCAGGACATTTCTTGGTACAAGTTCTAGGAATTGTATGTCGATATTTCCTTGTTACAGATGGTATAAAAAAATAAGTGACGTGTCCACAGACACACAGGAAGTAAATATTGCAAACAGGATTGAAATTCAGTTCCAACCCCAGCCATTTCTCGTAACTACCAAGGTAAATAAAGCCAGAGATGAGGAGATTTTAAAATACTTTTTCTCCTTTAGTAACTTAAAAATAGATAAATTGTATTTTCCAAAAAAACTGCAATAATATCTCTTATTCCACATAATCTGTTATGATGTGACTTTCATCATTGTCGCACCAAGAGGTGGACTGTTTGGCCCATTATCTTGAATCAGGGTGGGCTTCTGAGCCCCTCAGAAGTGATGTTCTGCAACTTCGAAGACCGGGTCATGGGGGACAATGCAGCTTCCTGTTTCTCTTGAAACTCTTGCTTGGAACCCAGACACCATGACATGAGGAAACGCAAGCATCCTGTGCAGATCCCTTTAAAGGACCTAAGGCCCCTGACCCATAGCTCTGGCTGAGCTCCTAGCCAGCAGTGAGCGCCAAAGTGCCAGCCAGCCCTGTGAGTCATCTTGAAAGCAGATCCTCTGGCCCACCCCAGCTCACGGTGCACCTGCAGAGAGGAGCTGGCCCCCCCGGGCCCTGCCTAACGTGCAAATTCCCCAGCAAAATAAATAACAGTTGTTATTTAAAGCCACTGAGATTTAGGGTGGCTTGTTATGCAGCAATAGATATCTAAAACAAAAGGCATGCATTCTATATGCCTGTCTTACAAAATAAGGAAAAGTAGAAATAAAAAAAAAAAAACAGAAAAGAAAATCCTACTAATGGTTAGGTTTTTGAATACACCTATCGTAGGTGCTAGTAACAAGAACATAATTATTACTGACTTTCCCTGTGTAAAGTTATATATACACACACACACACACACACACACACACACACACACATATATACTGCGTCTCACTAACCTCTGCTATTTCCTGGGTTTGATTATTATTATTTTGGAATGAAAACCTAAATTATTACTATTGTGGTTTACAACATACATCTCCTTTTTGAGAATTGTATTTTTACTTTTGCAACAGGTTTTAAAAGCATGGTTTGCTCACTTTTAAAACTTATAAACTATGTCTTCACCACCCTTGAATTCTTAATTTTGATTCCTCTTCAAAGTTCTACAAACACTGAGGACTGGCATTTAGTTTTAGGGAGAACAGCTTCACTTGTGTTCCTCTCCAGAACACATGCTTGGTTTCTTTTAAAAGTCTCAATCCTTGCAGAAAGTTTGGTTTCTCTTTTATATTCAAGAATTTTGCCTGGGCCCCTGGCTGGATGGCTTATTTGGTTGGAGCACTGTCCTGCACACCGAAAGGTTTCTGGTTTGATCCCCGGTCAAGCAGGTACAGGAGGCAACTGATTGATGTTTTCTCTCTCTGTCTCTTATCAATAAACATACTCTCGGGTGAAGATTACAGAAAAAAGAATTTCACCCAAACCTGCCTAGACAAGTGTTTCACTGATTTTCAGCAAATCTGTTTAAAGTTCAAACTCAGATATTTCTTTAGCTCAAAAATTACTTCTTCTGTTGCTTTTATTTATGGTTGTGTTCTCCTGGCCCCAATTCCTGCTCTGCAGTTTCTGCTTGGTGTAGACTACACCTTTGGGGCACCTATTTCTCAACTTTCTCCTCTCAGTTTCAACTGTTAGCTATTTTCCTGTGAGTCTTGCGAGAACTTTCCAGTTTGTCTTCGGCTTCACTAACTGGATTTTTTCCAGTCTAAGGGAGGACAGTCACTCCTTCATCAGGAGTTGAACAGGGGTCACGTGGTTCTAACTTTCACGTGGTCTCCCCAGACCTCAGATCTCCCCTTCTCTATGACTGTCACCCCTCAGTTTGGAGATGCAATGTCTTCTTAAATCTTATCGAGGAAAAGGTTTTAAATCTTATTAAATCACTTGCTCTTTGCTGATGATAGGTATATGTTTTATGCCAGTTAGTAAAAATGCTAAGCAGTGCCCAGAAAGGAAAGGGGCAGGAGAAGTGATTGCTAATACAGCGTATTGTGGCCCTGGGGACTGGCGTATCATTTTTAACGCCTGATATTAATTGTGGAGTGTTATCAATATTGGCTCTAACTTCTGACACGTCTTCATGGGACATAAAAAAAATAAAAAAACAAACAAGCACCCCAGCTGGTGTGGCTTAGTGGATTGAGTGCCAGCCTGCGAACCAAAGGGTCATAGGTCCAACTCCTCCTGGTCAGGGCAGCTGCCTGGGTTGGAGGCTGGGTCCCCATGTGGGGACATGGGAAAGGCAACCAGTTGAAGTGTCCCTCACATATCAATGTTTTTCTCCCTGTCTTTCTCCCTCCCTTCCCACCTCTCTTAAAAGTAAATGAATGAATGAATGAATGAATGATCTTTAAAAAACAGCGATAGGAAAAGCTAAAAGCAGAGTAAATGCTCACTTTATAAACATATAAAGACATTACAGGCACCCCTGCAATGGAACACTGTGTATCCTTTACTGATGGCCCGTTTACTGACATGAAAAGGCGTTTGCCATAGGTGGACAGTGCTAAAAGTAACTTTGTAAAAATCACACAAAAGAGCATGGTCCTATTTTTGTAAGAAAACAACATATTGTATAGAGAGAAAATTGAAGATACCACAGATGTTGACAGTTCTATTGAAGGTAAACATTTGACTTTTATTTTCTACTTATTTTTCTACATATTTTATTATCAACCTATATTATCTAATCCTTACATTATTACACCAGGCTTTCCTGGTGTTGTTAAAAAAGAAAAAAGCAGATACCATGATTCTTTAAAGTGGTAATGTATATGTTACAACTTTCAGTCACAGACGGGGGAAAACTGTGGTCTTTTCATTCAAAGCGGTGAAATTTGCTAATTGAATACAGATTTGCAGTCAGTAGAGGGCGCAGAGGAGAGAGAGAGGGAAGGAAAGTGAAAAACCTGATGTGTAGCCGAGTTGAAAGTTTTCATAACATAACGGTTATCTTGATTTCCTTTTCACTTATTTATGCAAGAAAACTTCAAAAAGATCATAGACACATAATTTCAGTTGGGCTATCACTTCTGTTGTAAAATGTTTGTCATTATGTTATATAGAGAGCAAAACATATACTTTCACTGGGTAAAAGATATTAAAAATAATTGAGTGCTTATTTTTTACCAGACACAGACATATACTTTATGTAGTCACTTATGTAAAACATGTTTTGTTAAGTTTCATCAGACATTGTAGACAGATTAACACAGGCTTGATAAATCTTTGACGAAAGAAAAGTCCACCAAGTGTAACGATATGGACCAAAATCTCACGGTGACAGCCCACTTTATAGTTTGTTAAATGCTTTCAGATTTAATGTCGAAATAGATCCTTGTTTTTAAAATGGAGAAACAAAGAGGCTAAGTAGTTTACAGAGTGTGGCAAAGTTAAAGACCCTTTCAGCCACATCTGTGTGTCTGAGCAGACTGACTTCAATATGCTGTCTCTCTAATAACTTAGAAATCCTCAGATATAGAAAATACCTTGGTCCCACTAAAGAGCCACACGATATGAGCAATAGTTAATGTGGTAGGCAGTTAGACAGACGTGAGCAGAGCTAGGATGATAGGCTAGGTCCAGAAGGTCACCAGGGTGGAAAGCCCTGGTTGCCTAGCAACAGGCAAAACTGGGAAAACAAGGACCTCGCCCCCAGGGTGACCTTTCCTCCACTAGCATATTGCTGGTCATGTGGTTTAAACCCCCTTGACCTTTCTTCCTCTGGCATGTCAATAGTCATTCAGTAGACCTCCCTTGGAGGAGGAACAAGTGGCCTCATGGGACTCCACTCAGGCTCTTGCAGGACCACTCCCTTAAGCATTAATACCTAGGGATAACATCTAGGCCTCAGTTGTATTTCGGCTCCAGGCCTAGAAAAGCAGCAAAACCAGATGAGGAAAGCCAGGGCTTACATCAGCACCAGCCACGATGACAAATGGCCCCCTGCCCTGGCCCTAATCAATCAGTGGAGACCATGTCCCTTAAAGGACATACCTGAAAAGCTGATGATGATCCTCCTCTGGGACCTCCCCAAAATCCCCACCTTAAAAACCCTTAGGATGTCATGACAGCTCTCTATGGAGCATGCCCTCACCTTTTCCTGCCCCCTTTTCTCAAGCACATTTTCCTTGCCTCTCTGTCTTCCTAAGCTCCAGTGGCCCTTCTTTTGTCTCTGTAACTTATTTCCAGACTGTATGTCTTCTAGTATTTACTTTTTCTACCTCTGTGATTTTCTAAATAAACTTTTTTCTTGCAGTTTGATCCTTGGCTCTGAATTCTTTCTTAGCCAAAACTTAAGTATCGAGCTCGCTGAACCAAGGTCCTGTCTGACTCCACTGGTCCAACACCTGGTGTTCATTGCCAACAGCTAATACCAATACAAATCAAAGATTTTGAGTCCTCCTTTTATCAAAAATAGTACTTGACCTCATAATTCACATCTCTGGTTCTTGATTAAGTAATCTAAATTTGGTGGATTCCAATATCAATTTGGATACTTGCACTCAAATGTGAAAAATAAAAGCATGTGCTGAGATTTTATATCCTGTTTTTTGTTTTTATCCTAAAGAACTCTCTCTTTTAAGAAACAATCATGGTTGTGAATGATGGTGGTCTTCTTTTTTTTTTAAGTTCTTGTTTGGCAAAATAAAAGTTTGAAATCCTATGTCAATCTCTCCCACCCATTTTACTTTCATAATGATCTCAGTCCCCAAGGAAACACTGGCTTTGATCAGACTTGAGCTACCCTAGACTCTCAGGCTGCAGCAGGCTGCCAGCATCTTCTCAGCCATGCCCTCAATGAGCTCTTCAGGTAAACTAATAAGCAGGTGCATCCATATTGCAAGTTATCCAAAATTCCCAAATAGAAAAATTTTAGTGGCTAATGAGCAGTGCAAAATTTCCCAAACAGCAGACTTCTTAAAAAAAAAATTCTGGTAATCTGCCTAAGAATTTTTAAAAACAAATTATAAGAAACAACATTTTTGGAATAGATTAGAGCTATTTTCAATTTTCACAGAAATAAATAGTCTCTTGGGGGTAAAAAAAAACTGTTCATCACTCTAACCATGTACTACTATTAAAATAGAAACACAGAACTCACTATTTAAAAATATCTATCACCTTTTCCAGATGAGACACCCATTAAAAATGATTTTTTAAGCTTAAAGAGAGAATCAGGAAGTACAAGAAAAGCTGGAAAATAAAGATTAGCTCTGATGCATTATAAAAGAACAGAATGATTCAGATTGGCATTTTGAGATGGTCAGTAATGGCAAAGAAAATAGTAATGAGTGAGTCACTTAACTGTTTGGTCTCCAGTGTTGTCAAGTTTAAAATGAAAGAGCTAGACCAGTTGGTTTTCAAGTCCTCTTGCAATCCTAAAAGCACATGTGTCTAGGACTTTTTGACTTGCTTGTATAGAATTTTACAATTTGTGAGCGTTTGTGCTGCCTACATGTTCCGGGCACGAAACAGTTAATGAAAAGCCTTACCCTGCTGCAGCTGCTGCAGCTGGAGGGGAGTGATGGTGGCACATCCAAGTCCACTTCCATTCAACAGGTGTCCCTCTCAGCTGAACCCAGTCTGGAAGAAGGAGGGAGGGTGATGTATAAACCAGCCCGCCACAGTGCTGGGTCCACACAGAGGCAACAGTGATGGAACTCCCAGAGTGCAAAAGGAAGTCATAAAGTAGGTAGACACATTTTGAAAGTGTCTTCAAGCCCTGGCTGGCGTAGCTGAGTGGACTGAGCTTGGGCTGCGAACCAAAGCATCGCAGGTTCGATTCCCAGTCAGGGCACATGCCTGGGTTGCAGACCACAGTCCCCAGCAACCTCACATTGATGTTTCTCTCTCTCTTTCTCCCTCCCTTCCCTCTCTAAAAATAAATAAATAAAATCTGAAAAAAAGAAAGTGTCTTCAAAAATGAGACACTTTTTGAAGGTGATAAATATTGTAACTGGAGAGGGATTCCATAGGGTGTGTTAGAGGAAAGAAATCTTTACAAAGAGTTTACACTGTAAATCCTGAGGAGTTGCTGATGCAAAACCTGCTCATTCCCTATCACTAATATTAACGGTCAGAAAATAAGGAAGCAGCCATTCCAGCCCAGAGCACAGAGAACCAGAAGAGAAGAGGGTACAGAGAATGGAACTGGTGTTCCCTTGAGGACACAGAACACCAGACAGGCCTAGAGCAGAGATGGCTCCCTGAGACCTGAGTCTTTCCGGGGCTCGAGGAGGCATAACCAGAACAGGGAACAGAGCATCTGTCCTTCAGGCTGTACTGGGCGCTGTGCAGTGTCCTGTTTAAGGTAACTCTTTAGTAGTTGTGCTGTCTCACTCCATATTGCAGGTTTAATCATGTCAGCAAGGTTTTTATGCATACATTATATTTTGCATTAAATAAATCTTCTACACACTGTTACAGAAGATTATATATAGTTCGAGTAGACCTGAATTTGCAATGCCACCCAGAGTCTGTAGCCAGAGAATGCAGATAGGACATGTTGTCTTTAACGAGCTTCCTTCTGCCCTTCACTCTTTCAGATACTTGCTCTCATTTCATTCACAAAGCAACCCAAAGGGGCAGGGCTGCTGCTATTATCCCCATTTTCCAAATGAGGAAATCTGACACATGGAGATGCTAACTGATTGTCCATAGTCACAACAGTTTAAGCAGTAGAGACAACCAAGGTAAGCTTAAAATCTAGATCTTCTGACATCAGCGTCTCATAAAGTTTTGCTAAGGAAATGCACATTGCGTGCCCACTCTGCATCCAGTGCTATGATTGGCACAGGAGACACAAGGATTTGCTTCGTATGTTCCTAGTCTTGAGAAGCTCTCAGGAACTTAGAGGAAGTAAATAAGCAGGCAACTCCTTTCTACATTATTTGGTGAGGGCTGAGATATACACCTAGAGCAGTGGTCTCGACCAGGTACAATTTTGTGCCCCAGGGGGATATTTGGCAACATTTGAAGACATTTTTGGTTCCATGAGTGAGGGGCTGCTACTGGCCTCTAGTGGGTAGAGGCCAGGGATGTTGCTACATGCTCTTCAATAACAGGCCTGCCCCCACAACAAAGATCATCCATACGTAAAGGAATATTATTCAGCCACAGAAAAGAAGGAAATTCTGTCATTTACAACAACATGGATGGACCTTGAAGGCATTATGCTAAGTGAAATAAGTCAGACAGAGAAACGCAAATACCATATGATCTCATTTACATGTGCACTCTAAAAATAAGTAAAACCCCCAAACCTCATAGATACAGGGAAAAAATTGGCAGTTGTCAAAGGCAGGGGGTTGCGGGTGAGTAAAATAGGTGAATGAGGACAAAAGCTACAAACTTCAAGCTATACGATTAAAATAAATAAGTCCTGGCATGTAATACACAGCATAGTGACTAAAGTTAATGGTACTGTATTGTGTATTGGGAAGTTGCTAAGAGGGCAGATCTTAAAAGTTCTCATCATGAGAAAAAAAAAGTTTTGTAATTATACATAGTAACAGGTATTCACCAAAATTATCGTGGTGTTCATTTCACAATATACACTAATATCAAATAATTATGTATTGTACTTGAAATTAATATAATGTTATTTGCCAATTATATCTCACTAAAATGTATCGCCCAGTCCAAAATGCTCCAAGGGCCCAGGCTGAGGAACCCTGGCATAGAGCAGCATGAGGACATAGCAGAAAGGGACTCAGGTCTTCGTGGTCTGAGACGGGGGAGGACCTCTCAGGGAAGTCATGATGCCTCCGTAAGCAGCAGCCAACAAGACATGAAGAACATGGTTTGGTTAAGGCCGGGGCTGAGGCTGGAGAGCAAGGGAGAGGCCAGCGCATGGGAGCCGTGTGTGTAAGACTGAGGCTCCAGACCTTCCAGGAAGGGGGACCACTGATGGGTTTTCACCAGAGGAATGATCTAATTAGGCTCACATATTCCATAGCTTGCTATATTAGCATGGAGCAGAAGACCTCAAACTTCATTCGAGACACAGATTTTAAAAATGCAGATTCCTGACCTTCCAACAACCCACCCCCAAATATCCTGATGCCTTAATGCATTGGTTCTGGGGTGAAGCCCAGACACCTGTAGCTTTTACAAGTTCCCTGTGCAATTCTGACTCAGGTCATCTAAATCCTTGCTAGTGCACAACATTGATTTGACAGTGGGAAGACTGTAATCCCACCACAAAGGATATAAGAAGGAATTTTGGAGAGAGGACTATACAGACGTATTCCTTTCCCTGTTCTAATCCAGAATGTGAGGATCTGAACTGCGTGCATACAAAGGAATCCACTACATTAACCCAAGTCACACAGCTGCACAGAGGCTCCTTTCTGGATCATGCGGCCTGGGCAGGGACAAATCCAGAGGAAATGCACACTCTGTGTGACAGGAGCACAC
>PVIA01008483.1:0-71260 GCA_004024845.1 Tonatia bakeri | reverse complement strand
TATTTTTTAGGTAAAATTTAATGCTTTTGTGTTTATAAAGAAAACATGAAAATGAAAAAGGAACTCACACACCTAAAGAAGAGAACATGTTACCAGCAAAAAAATATGGTTCAGAATATATAAAGGAACACTACAATGTAAATTAATGAGAAAAAAGGCAGCAAAGGATATAATGAGGAAACCTAAAAGACAAGTAAAAATTAAAACTGCAATACAGTTTTATTCCATACCCATCAGACTGACCAAAATTAAGTCTGCCAATACTAAGTTTTAAGAAGTGTGGAGAGCAGATAGAAATCTTTGAACTGTGTGGTGAAGTAGACTGACTTGGCAATGTTCTGCAAATATGAAAGTGTGTAGATAC
Source organism: Tonatia bakeri (assembly GCA_004024845.1). NCBI lineage: Eukaryota > Metazoa > Chordata > Mammalia > Chiroptera > Phyllostomidae > Tonatia > Tonatia bakeri. Next base: position 70,896 of record PVIA01008483.1, on the reverse strand, counting down.
CCTAGGACATCCCATCCGTGAGTGTGTACCGTGAAGAAAATTTGGTAAGTGAAAAAGTGTATTTCAGAGTGCACACCATTATTTGTAATAGTGAAAAAACATGAAAGAAACTTCAGCAACCATCAATTGCAAAGTTGAAAATTGTGGTATAATAATGCAGAGTGGAATTCTATATAATGGTGAAAGGACATATGTATACACACAGAGAGAGGAATAAATTTCAAAAAGTGTTAAGGAAAAACTGCAGGTTAAGAAAAGAATATGAACAATTTCAAGATACAGATATGTAAATTTGTGATTTACATATATAAATTTATATGCATATGTTTATCTGTTGGGGTGTCTGACCTTTTGGCATCGCTAGATGAGGAAGAGTTGTCTTGGGCCACACATTAAATATATTTCAACATACAATCACACAAAAAATCTCATAATGTTTTAAGTATATTTATGATTTTGTGTTGGGCCATGTTCATAGCCATCCTGAGCCACATGCGGCCTGTGGGCCACAGGTTGGACACCCCTGGAAATAATGGAATACATAGTAAAAATACAAAGAGGGCATGAAAAAAGATACATAGGTCCTTGGTGAGTGTTTGTAATGTTTATTAAGGTCAATGGTGGGTATATGATTATTTATTACTTTATTCATTTGTGAAATATTTAAAGATTTCAAGTAGACTGTGACTCTTAATCATAAAGTTGGTTCTAATGGGTAAACATTGCTTACTTTCATACAATTTATAGGAACATTTTAATAACTACTTTACATTTAATAAATTTTATGAAGGAAATACTTCCTTAGAGCAATGGTTCTTAAACTTCATTATGCATGAGAATCACCTTGTAGACGTGTTAAAATACAGACTGCTAGGCCCAACCTTTGAGATGATTTCAGGGGACACGGGGGTAAGGCCCGGGTATTAGCATTTCTAATAAATTTCCATGTGATGCTTTTAGTGCTGGTCCAGTCCAGGCATAATACATTGATATTTCCACTTACAGGAGATATCTAGGATAAGCAAATTCATAGAGACCAAAGGAGATTGATTCAGTGTTACCAGGGTCTGGAGGGAGGTGAGAATGAATAATTATTACTTATTAGTTACAGAATTGCTGATGAGACAGTTTTTGAAATAGGTAGTGGGATGGGTTGTATAACATTATGGATGTCATTAATGCCAATGAGTTGTACATTTAAAAATGGTTAAGATGGCAAACCATTTCATTTATTTTTTAGCACAGTTAACAAAAAAACCCTAAAAGAGGTGCACACAGGGTTGGGAATAGAAATTTAAAATCTTACAAAAGATATGGTTCATTGGATTTTGGGGCTTTTTAGAGGAAGCAGGAGAGAGAGAGAGAGAGGTATCACCTTTGTTGTTCCACTTATTTATGCGTTCATTGATTGTTTCTTGTATGTGCCTTGACTGGGGATCAAACCTGCAACCTTGGTGTACTGGGATGACACTCTAGCCAACTGAGCTAGCTGTCCAGAGCCTGCATTTGGACCTTTGCTTCTAGGTTTTAGTGGCTGTTATCAAAATATATGACTCAGAATACCACTGTATTATTGATTTTTATCAAAGATTCAGTATATCTTTAAAGTTATATTTTTCCTATATTTTAGGCTGCTGGTCTTGGGCGTATGAAACCAAACACACTTGTTCTTGGATTTAAGAAAGATTGGTTGCAAGCAGATATGAGGGAAGTGGATATGTATATAAACCTATTCCAGTGAGTATACTCTTAATTCAGTGACTTGGTTCAAAAAATGTTAATTTTGGAAGCTTGCACTGATTTTTGAAGCCTGTTCTTCATATACTCTCTTCTGGTAGAAAAGAATGAATAGAATCATACATGGTTATCTGGGTTTTGAATTGATGATCTATTAACAAAAAAACCCTGACTGTTCTGTCTCTTTATACACATGAGCATTTGCACACATAGGCACACTCATATACTCTGGCTTGGTAAGCTTTCTCATATCCCTACGGCTACTGCTCAGCGGAGTTCCTGAATGTTGTCGGACCCATCACCCTTGAAGTTATGTCACTGTAACACCAGATGCTGAGGAAGGCATTCTACCACTGATATGAACCTCAGAGTTTAGGTTCATTCACGTCTCAAACTAATCTTGCAGTTAATCATTTGGCTCATCTATTAGGTTATTCACATTTCTGTTTTTTTTTAATGTACTTTTCTATGTTTTGCTTGTCCGTCCCTTGAAGTGTAAGTCCTCGGTTTCCCACTCATTTTCAGTGCTATTTCCAATGATCTTTAGCAGAAGCCCTAGTTTTCATTTATATCACTTTAACTTCCTTCTTATGGGTTTTCTAGTGGATTCTTTTTCTAATTTTGCTGCTTTGTCTTTCTGATTTTACTCAGTCCATGTTATTATGTATTCTCCTCACTGGAACTCCTCTTGTATCTGTGGATAGAGCACGTAAATATTTGCCTGTGTCACATATAATAGTTTGGTCTTTATAAAAGCTGCCTTAAAAAAATTTGAGGAAGTAGCCAGCTCTCATACTTTTACTTTAAAAAAAAATCTCTTTCTATTGATTAGTAAAGTATATGATGAATGTTAAATTGTTCGTTATTAAATGCTTTCAGTAAAATTAAAGCTTTGCTGGTTTGTCGTGTGTTGTGACTACTGTTTGGCTTTGGGTTTATTACTTTTTTGTAAATAAGGATTCATTCTACATTAAACCCGTTGCCATTCAGTGGAAAATCCTGAAGTTTTGCAATTTTAAGTTCTCTTAGTACACAGGTGGCAAATACAAGGCCCATGGGCTGTATCCCACCCTCCACCTTGTTTTATCTGGCCTAGCACCTTGTTTCTTGCTGAGCTCCTTACCCCTAGTTAAGGAGTAGTTACATTTATACAGACCTAAAATTACATTTGGCCCTTTGAAGGCAACTGCGAGGCTGATGAGGCCCCTGGTGAAAATGAGTTTGACACCCCTGCCTTAGTAGATTTGAGAAGTTGGGTTTACATGATTTGTAGTCTTAACAAAGGTTTGAGGGTTGGGGGAAGAGATAGGGGAAAAGGCAGACATCTGTACTTGAACAACAATAAAATTTTAAAAAGTGAAAAAAAAATAAAGGCAGTTTTACATTTAAAAAAAAAAAAAAGGTTCCAGAATTTAAATTTGGTTTCAGTTGTATATTAGGGTTTAATATGTATTATTGTAAGTATGGGATGCTCCCATTTTTGTTTTAAAAAAATTAAAAGGATATATGAATACATCTCTGCAAATGCATCTAAATCTTAGAACTACTTTTTAAACTAGTTTCATAAAAATTTTTAAATTACTTAAAATACCCTTACCCTGACCAGGCCTGGATTGAGCACCAGCCTGCAAACTGAAAGGTCGCTGATTTGATGCCTGGGGTCAGGACATGTGCCTGGGTTGCGGGCCAGGTCCCCTGTTGGGAGTGTGAGAGGCAACCAATCGATACTTCTCTCACACATAGATGTTTCTCTCCCTTTCTCTAAAAATAAAAAAATAAAATCTTTTTTAAAATACCCTTTCTCCTTTCAGAAGTGATTCCTTCATACTATACAGTCTGCTCTCATTCTCAGTAAAATCAGTCTTCTTTGTCTTCATGTATTCCTTTTGGTTAGGACTACAAGTTTAAATTAGATATGATGAGATTCCTGAAAGTTGATTTTCCATAATTTTAGCTTGTTTTCGATAGGAGAAAAATAGTTACTGCTTTAAACAGCTGCTGTAGGTAGACTGCCAGTACTATAAAGATCTACACATAAATAGTTTTTAGAGGTATTGTAGCAAAGGGAAAAAGAAATGGTGTAGGATTTGAAGCTGACATGGCTTTCACCATGATTTTTAAAGCATATTAAAGAATCAGACTTTTAAAGCTAAAAGTAATTTCAGAGATCATCAATTATTGCCTTCATTTTATAGAGGAGGGGAAAAATTTTTATGATTTTTTTCTTGTTTCTATTCTAGTGACGCCTTTGACATACAATACGGAGTAGTGGTTATTCGCCTAAAAGAAGGTCTGGATATATCTCATCTTCAAGGACAAGGTAAATCTTTTTTGAAATAAGTTTTTTATTTTAAAAATATAAATTACTTTGTTAGAAAATTACATAGATTGGGTTGGCCAAAAAGTCCATATGGTTTCCTCCATTTAAAAAAAAAAGACATTTTAATTTTCAACAATAACTTTACTGATTAGGATATTTGAGTATGTAGGCTAGCTCCCGTGTGGTATAACATTGATTGTTCTCAGTTAATGTCTCAATTTGATCAGTCAACCTCAGCCGATCTACCTGACCGTGGAGCATCTTCCAGCAGGAAACTTCACAAACACTTTTGACACAGTCAGTCACAGCACCTTCTCCATACATTGCACGAATTCTTTGCATTTCAGTTGCATTTTTACCTTTGTTGAAATAATAAAGCATAATATTATTTATAGTGTTCCCTTGAGTAGTTATTTGTAATGTTCCCTTTCACTCAAAAAATTCATAGTTTGGCTAATAAATCACATAATTCTATAATTTGCTGAGATTTTGAATGTGATTGGAACTTGAAAATATTTTCACATGCTTATAATCATTATGAAAATTGTTCTGAAATCCTTGTTATTCATTATTAGGATTTGAAGACAGGGATTTGGTTTGGCACAGGGATTAAGAGCACAGGCTTTAGAGTCAAATCTGCTTTAAAAACTCCAGCTCTTTCTCTGAGTAGTTTTGTAGGCTGAGCAAATGTACTGACATCCAAGCCTCACTGTCCTCACTGGTTACAACTACCTCATGGGGCTCTTGTGAGGACTGAAAAGGAGATGCGGCCTGGGAAGCTTTGAGTGCAGTGCTGGCACCGAGCTCAGTTTCTGCTGTTGGTCCTCACAGTGCACACAAGTCACTGATGGGGATTGTGGACAGTCAGTTTCCTATTATCTTTATCTTCATGATAAGTGTTTTTATGGTGGTAGTTAAATGTTTACTAACTCTTTCTTAAAAGACAGAAAATGAAAAAGGTACTCCAGAATGAAGAATGGTACTTTTACCATGAGTTTAGGGAAGGACTCCATCCCCTGGTTTTGGCTCTGTAGTTATGGGTATTTTTCAGTGTTGTCTGCCATCTTTTATGTATAAGAACATTTGTCACAGTTTTACATTTTTCACATGTATGAATGACTTTGAAAGAAGAGTTGGTCCACGTTGCATACATCAGTCTTTTGTCTACCACATCCCTGTGTTCTGTGAATTGCACTAATTACTGACTCCCTAGCACCAAATTAAAATGCCTGACATTTAACTGTGGCTCAAGAAATTAAAGTGAACAGTCATTTCATAGCAGATTATCACATTTGTTTACATCAGAAATTACATATTATAAACTTACTTGGTAATGAACTTTGCTTGAAATTGTTATTTAATTGATGTTATACTATTTTTTAATGGTTAAAATAAGATTTAGATAATATTTTAAATGTTTTCATATCTACAGAAGAATTATTGTCATCACAAGAGAAATCTCCTGGTGTTAAGGATGTGGTACTAAGTATGGAATATAGTAAGAAATCAGATTTAGACACTTCTAAGCCTTCTGTTGAAAAAACTGTTACACATAAAGGTAATTTCTATTCAAACAAGAAATTTTATTAATGCTAATGTTTTAATTTGGAGAGAAATGGTTTTTATTATATAACATAGCTAATAAAATAACCTGTTGTCAAATTTGTGCTTTGCATTTCTAATTGTTCAAGTAAAATTTATGGCTTCCAAGAATATCTACAAATAATTAATTTTTAAGGTATTAAAGTAGATCACAGAACAGAAACTATGCCGATTAATTACCTACTAACATGCTCTTGTATGTTTTTATTTATAATTGCTTTAAAGAAGACATTTTACTTTGAAGCATAAGTTAAATCTGAATTTGGAAAGAATGCATGGTAACACTGAAAGGAATGAAGTTTAATAATTAATTTCCTAGGGGTTTTTTGGTAAATCAAGGTATTTAAATACCAGGGGTTTTGTTATACACTGAGATATTCGGTATATTTTTACATCTACTGCATCTGAAATTGTTTAGGGAAGACAATGTAATAAAAAATCAAGTGCAGTGTTATTTCTCAATTTAGTCTCTCTGAAGAAACTAGCTATTTGTATTTGTTTGCTGAACTGTTCAGCCATAATTACAGGCATAGTACTCCTGGTAGCTATGTGCTTTAAGCCACAAAGAGATTTCCAGATTTCACAAGGCTTTCAGATAATTTCATCCACAAATCTATATGTCATGTTTATGAAAAGAGGGATGACTTCCAAATCTTACTCTCCACCCTCACTCTCTTACCTCTGTTTGGTCTAGTATCTCCATCTGTTCTATTCCTAATTGACATGCAACAAGCAAAAATCTGCACTGTAAATCATCAAACCATATCATATTTTTGAGTCCTGTAAACTAATTACCATTTTTTTTCTGAAATTGATAACACTGGACAGTTCCTGTCTCTGAAAATTGATCTCTTCTAGATTAATAAGCATTGATGTTGTTTTTTTATTTCTTTCCTCATTGATCTTGTTTGCTTAGAGTAATGGTAGTTGAGAGCTTAGTTGAGACCCATTTTGCTTTTCAGTTCTTTGCTGACTTGATTATAGTGTATTTATTTCATCTCAAACTTCTGTAAACTGATTATGACAACACTGTTCTTATGTTCCTGCATTTATGTTTAGTTTATACATTCTTTCATTTCCTCTTTTCTTTTGTCTTTTTCTCTTGCCTAAAACAAGTCCTTTACAGAATTCGCTAGGAATTGATACATAAAACTATGATGGGAGGGGAAGAAGTAATATTTATTAGGCATCCACTGTGTGCCTCCTAAAATTTAGTGGGTGTTCTCTATACACTAGCTCATTAATGTGTCACAGTCTTAGAAGTCATTATTTTTATAAAGTAGGAAACTGGTTCAGTACATTTCTATTTATCTCTCTATTGTAAAAATGTAAATACTTTCAACTTAGTTTAAATCAGTTTCAATTTTTTTTTTACATTTCTGAGCTCTTTGAAACGAATACAGAATATCCATAGTATAAATTTTTTTTTATCTTCAAAGGCAGATAATATCAAATATCTATAGGAACATTATTTGATACTAGAAAATTAAATGTAGTAATTGAAATGGTTCTTGTTCCATAACAGGCATAAGAAATTAGCATTCAAAAATAGCATTAATATTTCTGTGTTTTTCTATTTTGCCAGTTATGTTCACAGTTAGCATTGAAACCATAGAAAAGATTATACAATTTTAAAAGTCTTCAGAATTATAAACATCCTGGTATAGTTATATAGTCTAGATAATTTGGCATGTCTCTCTGGAGTGCTGAGGCATATAGTATACAAGGGAGCAAAAAGAGCACCCTTTGAGTATTCATTTTGTGTAAAGCACTGAGCTAAGTGCAGTGTTTGCAATGTAACAACCTTAAGAGGTAGGTGTGTTTTTTACAACTGAGGAAAATGAGCAGTTAAGTCACACAGCCAGAGAAGGGGTTAGTGATAATATTGGAATGCTGGGAGTCTGGCTCAGGAGCCCACTGCAGTGTCCTCTTCTCTGTTCAAGTTGGAAGTTTTATATGCCTTAAACAAATAATGCAAGCTTATATTAAGAAAAAAAATGAGATTAGGAAAACTTATTAACTCCAAGAAAATATTTATAGGTATTTGAAATTTGAATATAAACGGACCACTTTATGCATACATACTTATGTGTGTGTGTGTATGTGTGTGTGTGTGTATACACACATACACATCATATATTTGAAAAATATCACTCCTGTATAACCTTGTATTTTAAAAAGTTTACTTGTAAAGAAGGCAAAGGGAGGGGGAAAGGGAGGGAGAGAAACATTGATGTGAGAGAGAAACATCCATCGGTTGCCTCTTGTATGTGCCCTGATGGGGGGCTGAACCTGCAACCCAGGAATGTGCCCTGACTGAGAATCGAACTAGACAACACCAAACTAAGCCACACTGGTCAGGGCTAACCTGGCACTTTGTATAAACTAAGAGACTCTGATCATATTTCTCACCATTTCAAGTGGTGATTAACTTTTGCAAATACCAAGTATCCATTAAGTGACTCCAAAATTACTTTGCAGTCATTTGCATAGTGATGCAGTGGCACATTTAGAGTTTATGTAGTATCTTCAATGTCCATTTTTTTAATGTCATAGTTCTATTCAATGAGCCATAGTTCATCATCTTGTCAACTGATTTCAAATATAAAGGTTCCAAAATTCTGCTAAGGATTTGGTCAGCTGCATAGGAATATAATTCAGGGCTGAGTGTTAATCAGTAGCCCCATTGGAGATGTCTAAAATATGTTTGCTTTTTGAAATCCTGAACACTCAGTGTAGAAAAGAGCGTCAATCCTGATTATTTCTCAGACTCTTTCTTTAGACTGTTTTGTTTATTAATGTGCTCTATTTACATTTTTATTATTTTACTAATATAAAGGTAATTAACTTATATTTTGTGTTTTTTAAACATAATCTAGATGAGGAAGAGGATGGCAAGACTCCAACTCAACCACTGTTGAAAAAAGGCAGGCATTTTTCATCATTTTATTTTAATCCCTTTTTCATGCTGTTAACTGTTTAACTCCAACCTTATGATTTCTTTTTTTACCTTAGTTTTTATTTTCATGGTGAGGTGATGTTACAGTTACTTATTAAATGCAGATTAGAAAAATTATCATTAGTCCAATTAAAGAGTTAACTCATCCCAGGAAAAGGTGACATATCAAAGACATTCTTTTAAATCATCATAGCATCTCTGAAACATTCAAATCCAGGAAGTCAGTATTAATTTTTTAGTTTAAACTGCGTGGTTTAGATGATAAGTGGAGACACTGAAATAGGTTTATTCAGTGTCACTGCATTCTTCACCATCAGTGGTAACCAGCCAAGTCCTTAATTTTGTTACTAATATATTTTTCATTTCAAAAATTACAATATTTCTCACAGTCCTGCTGCGTTTGGGAGATACACAGTCATGTCAGCGTACATGAACTTTATGAGAAGGAGATAGAGGTGAGAGTTACGGAGCAGTGTGGTTTGGTAGCCATATTCATCATGCAGAGTCATTCGTCATGTTTGCATACGTCGTGGCAGCATGAAAAGTGAATGATGGACATACTGCAGAAGTGATCAGATTTCCTCCTCTGGATGTCTGCTTTTAAAAATGTGGTCTAGGAGTTTCATAATAGTCATTTGCTTGCTCACAGAGCCAGTGTTGATTTTTTTTTTTTTTTTTTTAATTTCCCGGGAATATAAATGGGAACTCCCTTGGTATGTTGTTCTTTCCACTTGTAACACATGGTGGTGCCCTTTCAGGGAGTTCCCACCATCTTTCCATGGTTCAAAGAAAGATGTGGTTCTATGGCTTTAGAATTGAGTGTCACATATGAAGGGGACAAATGCTAGGTAAAAATGGGAGTTTTTCCTTAGACTAAGAGGCTTCACTGTGATAATTGTCAGATTGTATTGGTATGTCTTCCACTTCCTTCTGTGTTTCATATTACAGATAACAACATTTTATTTAAAAATTGTTTTTGAGCTTTAAATTATTGAGAAACCATATTACAAAAGAAATATATTCATGAAATAGTCATAAACTTAATTTGTCCAGTTAGCCTAAAACAGCTTTTCAAAAATCAAAATCCAGCAGTCAGTTATAATTTTCTTGATTGGTATTTATGATTCTCTTTCATTCAGAATGCTTCAAAATTCTGGAAATCAGTATAATTTGGATGAGCTTAGCTATTGTAAAGATGTATTTATCTGTAACCATCTTAAAAGTATGTTTAAATATAAACACCTGAAAGCTTATGATGGATACCATATACAACCGTCTGCATTATTAATATTTGAATGTGTAAAAGTTAGAAAACTAGGAATTCAACAAAAGGGACTTTAATATTTGCTCTTTTACATCTATTTTTTCTGCTTAATCTTTTAGAATCCAAAGGCCCTGCTGTACCTTTAAATGTAGCTGACCAAAAGCTTCTTGAAGCTAGTACTCAGTTTCAGAAAAAACAGGGGAAGAATACTATTGATGTCTGGTGGCTTTTTGATGATGGAGGTAAGGTTGTTAGTATATTTTTAACAGTTTTAAATTTATTGAAGCTGTGGGATTAGTACTAAGAATTGGCATATACTCCTCACTGTAGACCCCATTCCAGTTTTGCCAACATTCCTAAAAGCAACAGGATAAATTTCAGAATCAGATGTCGCACATGTTGTCATATCTCTTCATTGTCCTTCAGTTTGAGAGTTGCTAAGTCCTTCCTTGAGCTTCCTTAAGCTTCATGTCCTTAACATTTAAAAAAATATGACAGACCAAACATTTTGTACAATACCACTTAATTTGGGGTGCTTCTTGATGCTTCATCATTAGTTTCAAGTATGTATTTTTGGTAGAAATACCACAAGTGATGCTGTGTTCTTTTGTCTGTATCTCATCAGGTGGCACTTAATGTTGCTTTGTCTCACCATTGGTGGAGTTAGCTTTGCCTGTTAAGTAAGGTGGTTTCCACCATGTTTATACACTGAAGAGTTTACTATTTCCCCTTTTTACAATTACAGATATTTGGGGGATGAGGAGTCACTCTGTGACTACTGTACTGTTGTTACTGCAACTTTTACCACCATCTTAAGCATCCATTGACACTTCTACTTGAATCTGTTGTTGTGTTGTGTTTGTGGTGGCCAAATGATGAGTTTTCAACCCTATTATTTCTTCCTTATCAGTTGGCATGTTACTGTAAGGAAGAACTTTCTTTTTATTTCTATCTGTGTGGACTCATAGATTCCTATTTTATTCAGTGGGATATGATTTGTCATTCTCATTATTCTGATAGGCAAATTGTCCCTGATTTCCTGGTTAGTCTGACTTCTGTGTCCCAGTCACTCTTTATTTTCCAATACAGTAAGATGTTCCGGGCTCTGTTCTGTACTTTCCTTACTCCAGCCACTGAATCACCCTTTATTCAAGGAGCCCTGATTCCTTTTAGTGGAGAGTGGTGGAGAGTGGTACCGAGAAGCAAAGAACAGGGCATTGGGCATGCTCGTTGGTACCAGTATGTCACTGCCCAGGCCATCACAGTGGACAGATCTGAGCAGTACACACGTATGTGTCTGGATGTGTGCATATAGATTGAAAACCAGTTCCAGTCTGATACTGCAGGGTTCAGTCCAGCTTCTTTTCGTTTCCAATTTCCGTAAGAAATGACACTCCCATTAGCTTCAATGAATATTCTCATTTCCCCAGTCTTCCTGCATGTGACTGATCTCCCAGCTTGGTCAGGCCCCCATCCCATGTCACTGAGCTCCTCACGTGGGCACTGACTCCACTAGGCCTCTCTCCCAGTCGAGCCTGCCTATGGCTCTATGACTGAATCAAGGAAGGACAAAAAATAATTTTGTTTTATACTGAGTTGTTGTAAACATATTCTTAGAGACCTAATTGAATTAAAGGTTTTTCAGTAAGTAATTTCTTGTTATATTTTTATGATGCAGGTTTGACCTTATTGATACCTTACCTTCTAACTACCAAGAAAAAGTGGAAAGATTGTAAGATCAGAGTATTCATTGGTGGAAAAATAAACAGAATAGACCATGACCGAAGAGCGTAAGTTTACTTTAAATTGAAGAGCATTTAACTAGCAGTACTTTATTATTACTGTATAGATTTCAGAGGATAAATGTTAGGCAGTCCATGAAATGCCAGTCATGTTGCTTTGTTCTATACCGAAGCTGAAAATGTTCAAATAAAACCTCATTCTTTTTAATCCAGTCTTTATTTTTAAACTGTAGGTACTTTTCCTGATATGTAGTATTTCTAATATATTGATATTTTAGAAAGTCTTTATTAATATTTGTTATTAAAGTATTAAGCAGCTTTTTTTCACATCAGGGAGAAATTGCACAAAACACACACATGCACATACAGGATGCATTTTGCATACCCTAGACGTCAGAAACACAGGTGCAGTTGTCATCGCCCCTTGTTCGTCTCGTCCGTTGCCAATGTTGTTCTGGCCTCAGTGCTTCTCTGAGTGCCTTGTGTGGTGTCTCTGGACCCTTTTAGCATGTATTTTGCACATTGCTTCCAATTTCATGTTTGGAAAGCAGAACTTTGATCATATGATTCTTCTGCCCAAAATACTTGATAACTTTTTCTCTGTTACATACCTTAGATAGTCTATGCTAAATGTAACAATCAAGGTCTTTTATAATCTGTCCTCTTGTTCCCCCAAGATATGCTTTATGCTTCAGTTTGCATTTCTGCACCTGCCCTAAATATGCGTGTGATTCGGACTTTCACTCCTTTGCCTACTCTTCTCCACCATAAACAGAGCTTTACTTCTCCATTAAAGTACTCCACTCCTAACATTCAGGACAGTTGTCACCTTCTTCCTAATGCCTTCCCTAATTTTCTCCCTTCCCCTCCACTCGTTGTTATATTTCCTTCCTGAATCACGATATACTTGATACCACTCATTATTTATTTTCCTGTCTTAGATTTGAGTTTTGTGGGGCCTATAACGAACACATAGCAGGCACTTAGACTTATACCAGAGCTCAGCTAGGTGTTTATTCATTTCAAATAGTGAATTATACAGGAAGTAGTAGAAAACTTTTAACTTTTTAATTTTAAAATTAAACCTGTTGCTCATCTGTTTCCTAATATCTTAATTTAGTATATTCATGTTATTAAAAACAAAATCCCATTTTATTTGCTTTTCCTGTTTGTGTGTTTCAACTTTTCGGTTGTTGCCACCAAGGTATCATTACCAGCTATGCCACCAAAAAGGCATTTTACTGAAAAATCAGAAGCTTGTTAAAGTTCCTTTCCCATGCCTGTCCAAGTTCATTCTCGCCCCACAACCCCGCAGTACTGTGTACTTAATCTGCCATCAGTTATTATTGCTTCAGTTTGGTCCCAAATGTCACATTTGAGCCTTTTGAGTATGCATTTGGCATGGATGAAAGAACAATCCAAAAATAATTAGACAAATAACTGTTTACTAGTTTTTACCGAAATCCATATACTTAATATAGTTTGACTAAAGTTAATTTTTCAAGAACTAGCTGCATTCATATTTCATTATTAATGTCATTCTCTGTCCATTACTGGATGCTAGGAGAGATTCAGAGAAAGTAAAAGAATATAACACAAGGCTCTACTCAGGGAACTTGAGACATCAACCTTGTGAATGTATCCAGATGGACTTGTTTAGAATGTCATAGGTATATTTCCTATAAGTCAAGCTTTCCAGATACACAGATTCAGCCCTGAATAGAATAAAACTACTTATATGCAGCCTTTATGTATCTCAGCGCTCTTTATTTTTGTCTTAGGATGGCTACCCTGCTTAGCAAGTTCCGGATAGACTTCTCTGATATCATGGTTCTCGGAGACATTAATACTAAACCAAAGAAAGAAAAGTAAGTTATTGAACAAATTACTATGTACACATTTCCGATACTTTTCGGATAACCTACTCAGACACTCCAGTAATAGATCATTCAATTTAAACTAACATGTGGACCTTTTGCCTGCTGTTAGTTACATTTGAAGTCAGCTTTCTAAATTTTGCGTTGATAGTTGGCATGCTTTTATAGTAGGTATCAAAGTAAGTCTAAGGGCCTTAAATTTTCAGAGAGTTCAATTACTGCTTTATAAGTAATTTCTGAAAATTATTAATGCTACAGAAATTCCACATGGTGCTTTAAATTTCCGTGGTTTTTGCCCACACTCACTGTGACCACTCAGTCCCTACTCCACATACAAATTACTTCACACTGTTTTGTTTTATTACTAAAATAGGAGAATCTAAGACTTTGCCTATAATAATTGCACTCAGAATTCTCAAGATTCAAAAGTAGATAGATTCATGGAATAGTCTATCTGAAAATGGTATATAGTGATTGTTATAGTTATATGTATATTGCCAGACAGAATTTTAATTATTCTCAGATAAATGTTGAATAAATGATGAAGCTGGTATAAAGAGTTCATTTTAAATAAAAAATAATGAGGTTATACCTTGTAAAGTTGTACTGAGGGAGAGATTTATTTCCTATTATAAAACAATAAAAACCAGGAGCTTTGTATAGACCTGATACTTGAAAAGGAGTGTTCAGAATTCAGTTCCAGTGTGTATGTGGAGGCTTCCCCACACCAAGCAATTTTCAGGCACCAGCAGGCATCAGAGAATTCAACTCAATTAGGACACTTTCTACCCAGAAATAGAATCACATTGCACAGGTAAAGGGCTCAGCCTCATAAGAACTGTCCTCTACTTTTGATTCTAGTCACAAGCCAAGGCTGTTTACCTGTACTTCTCACAAGCTGGCTATAAATCAGACATTTACATGACCCCTCTTCACTTTCAGTTTGCTAGAATGTCTCACAGAACTCAAGAAAACCCATTTATTCACTAAATTACTGATTCGTTACCAAGGATATTAGAGGATACAAATCAGTAATCAGATGAAGGGCTATATAGAGCAAGGTTCCCAACAGAGGAACTTCTGGCCTTGTGGGGCTTGGGGCCTGGCAAGGTGGCACTCTGAAGCATTCTGGTCTCCAGATAAAGAGAGAAAGGGACCAATCAGTGGTCCTTCCCAGTTTTACGGAGGATTCATTACATACTCATGATTAACTGCATCCCTGCTCATTAGCAACTGACTCAATCTGGAGCACCTTCCTTCTTCCAGGAGGCTAGGGGTGGCTGAGGGGAGATGACTGAAAATTTCAATCCTCTAATCACAAGGTGGGTTCTCCTGGCAGCCCTCCCCCACCCTTGGATGGGGTCCAAAAGTCATCTCATTAACTTTATAAAAACCTTTATGGCTCTCAATACTCAGGAAATTCCAAGGGTCTTGGGACCTGTGAGCCAGCAACTATAGGTGAAGACCAACTATCTTATAAATCACAGTATTGCAATACTGAAAAATGTTCTTCAAATTCATAGAGGATTGGAATGCTGTCCATGTTCTTTTACTATCTTTTGTCCTATTAAGTATATTTGGATCTAGATATTAATTCTGCATCTTCTTAAATATTTAGTACTTGCCCACTCCTCCCTTCAAAATGTTCTGATACCTGTTCTTGCACTACTTTCATTTAGTGGTGGTGCTTGCACTGGGAAAGCCTTTGAATGTTTTGAGTAAAGGAGTAACACAATTTGGCTTACTGCTCACAGGGCTCGTTCTGGCTACTGTGGTGAAAATTTACTTAGGTTTGGGGTGGGGTGGACATAGGAGCAGGGGCAGATAAAAAGAGATCAGTAGAGTATGGAGGGGAGCACAATAGATGGAAAACACTAATTTTTTAAATTATAATTTTGTGTTTAAGATCTTATCATTAAGTAATTCAAAATAAGGTTAATTCTTAGTATTCTTTTTTTTAAAGTATTATAGCTTTTGATGAAATGATTGAGCCGTACAGACTTCATGAAGACGATAAAGAACAAGATACTGCAGATAAAATGAAAGAAGATGAACCGTGGCGAATAACAGATAATGAGCTTGAACTTTATAAGACCAAGGTATTCTTTCTCTTCTGCTTACTTTTCATTAACTTTCCATGTGATTTTTAAAAAATAAGACATAAAAATAAGTATCAAGAACTACAATTTGTTATTGGGGGGGAACTAGTGTGTAAATTAAATCTACTTTAAGTTGGGTTTATATGTGAACATTATAAATAATTAATTTTTAAAAATTATGAAACCGATTTTTATTATACCAAAATTGATTTTGGTTTCTTTTGTCTACTTTAGTTTTATGAACCATGATTGATTCTCATTTTGAAATGGTTTAGGAATGACTTTGTCTTGTTCAATTGCAGACATACCGGCAGATTAGGTTAAATGAATTATTAAAGGAACATTCAAGTACAGCTAATATCATTGTCATGTAAGTAATAGCTATACTGATTTTCTTAAGTATTTATTTTATGATAGTGCAATTAGGATTAATTTCTGTACCAAGTACATATCTTTTTAACTCCCATAATGACTTAGTAGTTACAAGGAGGAAAAAACAGACTTTTAAAAATACACTTTTCTTAAAGCATATGGAGAAATCATTTAAGGTAGGAGGAAAGAAAAATTTTTAGCTCATATGAATCTAAATAATTCATCATCATAGTTTATTTTGGATTTTTTTTCTTTCTCCTTTGTCTCACCTTTTAACTTTGTTTTAGCTTTGGAAACACTGTAGCACAGCCATCAAGCCAAGGGGTATGACGGCCTGAAGTTTAAGCTTGGACCCAAGCATCTTCTTCATAGAAATAATGAAGTTATTTGGAGAATTAAATTTTAAGAAGTGGTTTCTGTCTGAATCCTACTCCAAGTTCCCACAGACTTTACAGACAGACACATTGTCTTTGCAGTGAACACAGACACTAAAGCTCACTCGGGCTTCCCTTCCACTAAGCCAGGTTAGCTAGGTGCTACTTACACCTGCATTTTCTCAGTCCTGGTGCCTGGGTCCTTACATAGGCAAGGAAAGCTCAGGCCTTCAGATACATGCCAAATGATTACATAAAATAACACCAGAGGATTGTGCTTTTGATTAACAACAAACATTTAATGCACCAGAAAATTTTAAGTTTTGCTTGATGATCAGATATCTGTAATGGAACATGCTAAAACAAAACATATTGATAGAAATCTAGAAACACTACAGAGCATACTACTGCCCCTATCTACAAATAGAAGTGAAAGCTCAGATAGAGAAGATACAAATAATAATGTAGAAATAATTATGTTTGAATTTTACTTTCTAAATTCAGATAGAAACATAATTTTCTTCTGAAAGAATTATATACTTATTGAAGAAGGGGCAAGTAGGGGCTTAATGTTAGGTACTAAATGTGTTATGCTATTCTAATGAAAAATTTTTAAATCTTTTGTTCAAAGTTGAAAAAGTAGAAATAGTGTTATGGGAGTACAGTAGTTGCTATACTATATGCAGAGTTTCCCTGTGCTTAAAAATATTCTTTTACTATAGTAATTTTTAGTTACTATATTGTAACATAACTTAATTTTTATTACATTTTATTCTTTTCAACTTAAATGCATTGCTGAATTTCCTTTCTCTTTTTGATACCAGGAGTCTCCCAGTTGCACGAAAAGGTGCTGTGTCTAGTGCTCTCTACATGGCGTGGTTAGAAGCTCTATCTCAGGACCTTCCACCAATTCTCCTAGTCCGTGGGAATCATCAGAGTGTCCTTACATTCTATTCTTAAATGTTCTACACAGTGGACAGCCCTACAGATGGTACTTCATTGCCTAGTGAAGTAACTGAAATCTTCAGTGACACGTTAACATCACAATGGTGAACTGTGACTTTTCTTTCACTATTTCATTAATTTGAAAGCACACGGGGAAATTTGTTCCATTGATACGTGTATGGAGACTTCAGTTGTAGTCAATAATGTGTCTCAATTTTCATGATGATTCCTTGTTGTTGGACTAAAGCTCATGAGAGTAAAGTTTTTCTTTGCTACTTGAATAGCAATAAAAGTGTGTTATTTTTGATTGATGAAAGGAATACAAAAAGCCTTTAGCCTTGCGGTGCCTTCTGAAAATAACCAAATTTCATCCATATATTGTCTTTTATAAATTTATAGAATGTCAAACTTTGCCTTCAGCCATTATTTTTTATTTTTAGTCTCTTTCACCTTAAAATAAAATGGACACTGCTTTTCTTCTTCCATTGACCAGTTTAATGTTGAGTACTGTATGTTTTCTATTATTTTTGTAAAGGTATATGTTAGCTATTAAAGGTGAAGGTTAGGGCAAGTTAATGAAAAATGCAAAAAAAAAAAAAAATGGGAACCAAAAAGTGACCCCAAGTTTAGCTTTGTATAAATATATATAAATGTAGACCTAGCAGGGACAGGCCCAATAAAACTTTTTTTTTAAAACTTCTAAGTGGCTCATACTTCTATCTTTATTCAGTTATTATTAAAACCTTAGGGAAGGCTGAAGATCTTTCCAGTACTAGATACCGATGAAAAATTATATATTATCATTCTTTAGACAAAAATCCTCAAGATCATTTGTATTTATTAGAAGAGTGATTTGTCCTAGAGTTTTTCTCAAATCTGAGGAACTTTTAAGAAATGCTAAACAGTTTTCTGGAGGAAAAATACTGTCATTTCATACAATAAACACTACATGGAATTTCACTATACCACCCTTTATAAATCATTAAATGTTTCATCAAATGGTTAAATGGACCACTGGTTTTTTAGTGAAATGTTTTTAGGCTTAATTCATTCAGTTGTCAAGTACACATAGTCTTAATTAATATACTCAGGTTTGAACAGATTATTCTGAACATTTAAATTTAATCCACTCTTAATACTTTAAAACTTTTGTGTTAAGAAAACTGCCAGTTCGTGCTTTTGAAATGTCTGTTTTGACATCATAGTCTACTATTACAAATACGACAGTGCATATGTACTGTTATTAAAAGCTTTATATACAATTATTAATGTGAAATTTTTCATTTTTTATTCAAGGAAGGATTTCCTAAAAACATTTCAAGGGATATATATATCTACATGTCTGTGTGTGTGTGTGTGTATGTATATGCATACACAGATGCATATATGTATATATAATGACATTTATGTTGCTGGGTTTTTGCATTTTAAGTGATCAAGACTCATTAGATTAAATGTTTTAATACACAAAGGTTCAAAATTAGATAGAGACAGGTTTCCTGGAGAAAAGAGGTGATCATTTGAAGGGCATGTCATTCACAGTTATCATTTAGTTAGAAAATGGAGAACATTTCATCTAAAGAGTGGGTTCATTGGTGTAAGTTTCAATGGTGAAGAATTTATGCAGGTTTTAATGAATCTTGATAGAAAGCTATAAAAATTACTACTGTTGTTAATAGTGCAGTATTTTAGCTGCGTGAATATGAACTAAGTTAATATAAAAATGGAGATCTGATAATAATTTTAAAATCAGAATATTAAGAAAATGAAGTAATTGTTTTTCCAAAATATTTTTTCCTACCTTATAACTCACAGCATTGTTGCATTTATTACAGTTTTTGTAGTATTTGGGGGTAAAGATGGTAGAAATGTCATATTACTCAGTAAACAATATTTATGTTTGAATTTTTTAAATGGATAATAGGGCATGAACTGAATGCTGCTATCTTGAAATGTGCACAGGTACACTTACTTTTCTTCCCATGTTCTCCCCATTCAGGAAACATCATTGTGATCTATACTGCAGGAACCAAATGTCATGCATCATTCATATGTGTATAAAGTACATAAAATATATCTAAGTATGCATAATGGGGAGGGTAATATTGTCTGTGAAGTAATGTAAGAAGCTTTTCACTTTTTAAAAAATGCATTACTTTTCCATAACACTAGATCCCAGGTCAAAATTTTCAAGGTTATTGTAGTGCTCTAATAAAGTTCAATAGTTAGTTCTTAGAGTTGCTAGATAGTGTTGAAGCTATTCTACTCTATTTTATTTATACTAAATTTGATTATTTTAATGTCTTTTTTTCAGTTCTAATCATTGGTGATAACTTGGAAACTAATTATGCAGTGGTATTTGACAGTTCATTATTTCTATAGGTAAAAATTCAGTGGGATGAGCCGGTGGTGAGGTAATTATTAATGGTTAATTAAATCAGATATTTATTTGTTCCTTTATTTCATTGGTATTTTAGGTTTCCTTTTACATTCTTTTTATATGCTTCCTGACATTACATATTTTTAAAGACTATGGAAATAATTAGAAGATTTGAGCTCTGGTGGATGTTTACCAAGTTTGAAAATGTCATATTTTGATAATACTGTACTATAACTGTCACACAAATGCTTTTCTAATGTTTTAACATTGAGTATTGCAGTTGCTGCTTTGTAAAGAGGTTACTGCAATAAAGGAAATGGATTCATTAAAACTATTTCATGTCTACTCATATGTGTTATAAATCTATGTCAACTTTGGTTCTAAACTGTTATTGATGTGTGAGTTTTTAAATGGCTTTTACCTTAATATTCATACCTTGGAATAATCACTATTGATACTAGTAGTGTGATTGAGCCACATAAGATGTAGCTCATTCTGATTTTTCGGAAAATTATTTATTTTTTTAAATTCTGCTTTATTTATCTTTGGGCCAAATCATGCATTTATGGATGAGGAAACTAGAAGATTAAATGAATTCATAGTTCCTGAATATAATCTAATTCTTTCCTTTCTAAGATACTTGCAAAACTGATTTACAGTTTTTTCAATTTCTCATTTCAGCATTTTACAGTAAGTATGTTATATATGCAGAACAGCTATTTATCCCCTTCTTACTCTTGAGAAAGCAGCTTGGAGCAATATAGGAAGTTTCCCGAAGTCATGTGGTAAACCAAGTAAAGGGTGCTGGCCTACAGCCCAGGTCTCTCTCTCCAGGGACATCTCTGTTACACATTTACTGCTCTCTGATCCATACCTGAGAGGGCTGTACTGGCCTGTCACTTCCAAACTTTCTGTACAGATAGAAAAACAGATTGACTACAAGCTGCATTAATAGATCTGAAGTCAAATGGACGTGTCCATTGGAGTTAAAAAAGAATTCAAAGGCAACTGTGAACGTGGCATTTCCTAGTATCAGGAATGTAACTCATCCTTGATCAAGCAGGGTTTTTTGTTCATTCACCAGAAGAAAGATGAATATCCTTGATATGTGTCTGTCTTTGTGTAGCAACAAGGTGTTTATAGGGTTTGAGCAAATAATTGGTAGTTTTATGTTTAACTGTTTACATAAATAAGGCACAAATCCTAGGATATACTCATCAAAAAGACCGTTTAGTTTAACTAGTTCAGATAGTGGATACACAAAATGTGTTGGTGGAGTAACCAATTTGACATGCTCTTTTTTTTTTTGTAGACTACTAAAATACCTAAAGATCTAAGTCTTGATACTCTTTACAGAATTTGGAAGCAGTGGTCATAGACCTGTTTTATATGTGTGACAGGCATTTCAGATAGACAATTAAGTGGTAGCATTAAGAACTTCAGCCCATTTTTTCCCTTAAATTGACCACTGAATTTTGTGTTAGGCAAGGTAAGAGTTAGAACTATTGTTTTAAGGAAAATGAAGGACTCTGAATTTGTTACCTGCTGATGTGCAGCCGTATTTGTAGCTGCTGTCCTCACAGATCAGGAACTCATTCCCCAAAATAACTGTCTGGTCAACACATATACTTTGTTCTAGGATATGACTGCAAAGCACCTTAGAATATGATCAATGATCTGTGGACACGCAAAAACAGAGGACCCTGACTCAGTACTTGTCAGATTTCATTAGAATACTGCTGAAGCCTCTGGGACAGGTAATTGCGGAGGTTTTGTCATAGGAGTTAACTTATCAGTATAAGAAGGGAAGTAGTTTGCCAGGCAATTTCATATCCAGCTCTTCTATTTCTAATAACAGATATACCAAGAAAAATTTTTTAAATTAAGACGGCAGTGTTTTTTTACTATGGTAAGCATAAAGGCATATAAGGACTACTATAGCACACATGATTATACTTGCTCTTTTACATTCTAAATAAAATCCAGCTCCAATTTAAGTCACTTTTAAATGAGATAGTCACAATTTGAAAAGCAGTGAGCTTCAGGAGTTTATCTGAATGACCAATAAGCCACAGGTTATTTTTATTTTAAGCCCACATTTTTGCCTAAGCCATACAAAACTCTCCTCCGAGTTCCTAAAAATGTTACTAGTTAAGAAATTTAAAAGGTGACAAAGGCAGTTTGAGAATGGGAGTTGGCAGTAGGATAGAAAGTTATGTTCCAAGAAAAGAGGTTTATAGATTGTGAAAGATTTGCATCTTTATGGCTCACAGTCTTGCAGTCATACTTCCTTTTGGGAAACAGTGAATTGTGAAGAACGGGAGTCAGGGTTGTTGTTTCCAGGGTTGTTTTTTTCTGAATTTCTAAATCTGTTACTTAGCTTCTCCCGTTGGGTCCATGGTACCAATCTCAGAGTTATAACTGATCCCTTTCAGGTGTCTGTTTGTCTCTAGCTTTTCCATCAGTACAATCTTTTGTTTACCAGTAGTCTGTACCTGTGGGTTCAGTGTTGTGGACAATTGCACATTTTTTTGGTGGTAAGGAAGCACAGGTGTATCATGTATTGAAACACTAACTAGAACAGGGGTTTTCCAAGTTTAGTGTGCATTGGAATCAGCTGAAGGATTTGTCAAAATGTGTTTTATTCCTGCCAAACAATCTCTTCTGAATGGAATTCCTCCCTGTCACACATGCCGCTTCTCAGGGTGATGCTCCCTTCTTTGTATTTGCCTTTGTCCTTTACCCATGCCTTATCTATTGAGTTTCTTCCACAAAGTACACATATTTTCATTTCCTCTCACATTAGCTATGAATTCTAATAATGACTTTCCAAATTCATCAGTGTTTCCCTTTTATATTAGTTATACCTTCATCAGTGGCAGGCATAGAACCCAAAGTAACCTAACAGAAAAAGGAAGTCCAGGAAGGCAATTGCTGAGTTCAGGGACTCAAGTTAGTGTGAGCAGGGATTCAGACAATGTCATTAGGGCTCTGTCCCTACCTTTCCTGCTCTGCAGTTTGCCTCTCAAGCTTGACTTGATTCTTCAGGTAAGCTGTCACAGTGTACGTGTCCTCATGGCTTCTGAAAAAACCATACTCAATCCCAATAGTGATGACTGTAGATAAAAAGAAAAAGAGTGGTGTGTTGGCAGCAGAATAACCTCATTACTTGTCAGGAGCCGTACCTTCTCCCTTGGGTTTGCCCTTGGGGTCTGGGGTTTATATAGCCCAGGAAATTAGGAAGGGCCTCAGATCTTCAGTCCGATATGGCTGGCTGCTCCAGAAGATAGGTTGCCCGGGTCCCAGCTGTTGATCCAAAGGTCAACAGCTCAGTAGGCCAAACCTGGGCTACTGACACCATTACTAGGTTCCTGGATCCCTGCAGCTAAATGCTTATTTATAGCCATTCCCCCACCCAGCTTCTACCCCAACCCAGCACCTGCACAGCCACCCGCAACTCAGTGTGTGGTCAGAGGCCATTAGGCAGAGGGTTGTCAATTCCCTTGTCTGCAGCACCTCTCTGTTCTTTCTCTTTAGGGTAGAGTCTCAGGAACTCACTCCCACACCAGGGGGCAGCCTCTCTCTTATTTTCCTTCCCCTTTCCTTGCCAGTGGGTCTTCATGACCCATGGGAAAATGCAGAAAAGCTCTGTTAGTAAGCTCTATGTCACAGAAGTGCCTGCTTTCCTATAGCAACTAGAAGTGCGATAACCATTTAGCAGTGTCTTTTCAAATACAATAGCAAGAGTCTTTCCTCACCAAAACAGGCAGAGTATACGCTTTCTAAAGTAATTGAACACAATCTGTTTGGTATTTCTTACTGTTGCATTAAATTCTTAGCAGCTCACCTTGTCACCCTTGAATATTATGCTTGAGCAATCTTAACCCAACAAAAGCTTTAAAAAGCATAGTGCAGGATCAGCTTGTTGGGGGGAGAAGTCCCCAGTACCCAGACTTCTGGTTATTCATTAGTACCCAGACTCACGTGGGAGGGAGCCAGAGGGCACTGGCATCAGTACCAGATAGGAGGTTCTTACTGTAACAGTTCAAGTGAGAGATGACAGGTGAGGGAGGGATTGAGGGAGGGATTGAACCAAGTAACAAAGGACAGAGTTTAGATTCAGGAAACACTGAGGAGGAATTAAAAAGGTAATAACATATCACTCATAAAAGTTACAAGACTTAAATAAGTAAGACCTGAAACCATGAAACTGGAAGAAAACATGAATAAAGCATGACAGGGGTCTTGGAAATGATATTTTGGACATGACACCTAGAGCACAGGCAAGAAAATAAAACAGTGGACTACATCAAGCTAAAAAGTTTCTGCACAGCAAAAGAAACCATCAACAAAGTGAAAAGGAAACCTTTGGGCGGGAAAAAACATTTCCATATATATATGATAAGGGATTAATATCCAAATTATATAAGGAACTCATACAACTCAATAGCAAAAAAAAAAAAAAGAAAACCCTAAATAACCCAATTAAAAAATGGGCAAAGGACCTGAAGAGATATTTCTCTAAAGAAGATACACAAATGGCCAACAGGTACATGAAAAGGTATTTGACATCACTAGTCATTACAGAAATACAAATTAAAACCACAACTGAGATATTATTTCACACCTGTTAGAGTGGCCATCATCAAAAAGACAACATAAATGATGGCAAGGATGTGGGAAAAAAGAATCCTGTGTGCTGTTGCTGGGATTGAAAATTGGTACAGCTACTATGGAAAACAGTATGGAGATCCTGAAAAACACAAAAACAGAACTACCATATGATCAAACAATTCTACCTCTGGGAATATATCCAAAGGAAATGAAAACACTAACACACGATGGAATGTCTGTCATTCAGCCATAAAAAAGAAATCCTATCATTTTCAACAACATGGATGGACCTTGAAGGCATTATGCTAAGTGAAATAAATTAGAGAAAGACAAATCGTATATGATCTCATTTATATGTGGAATCTTGAAAAAAACAAACTCATGAAAAGAGATCAGATTTCTGGTTACCAGAGGCAGAGTCTGGAGGAGGCAAAGTGAAGGAAGATGGTCAGAAGGTAAACTTCTAGTTATAAGGTAAATACGTATGAGGGTGTGATGTGCAACATGATGGCCATAGCAAACCCTGACACATGAGACATAGGAAAGTTGTTGGAAGTAAATCTCAAGAATTCTCATCACAAAGTTTTTTACCCTCTATTCTTTCTATTGTATTTGTACAAGAAGATAGATATTAGCTGAACCTATTGCAGTAATTATTTCATAATAAATGTAAATCAAACCATCATGTTATATGCCTTAAATATATAGTGATGCACATCAATTATTTCTTAATAGAACTGGGGTGGGGGGGACCACAAGATGCAGTGTGGACAGGAGGAGTGACGGGCATGAGATGAGGATGACATCAGGGTTTCTGGTGGGCCCAAGAGTGGATGCCGCAAATGATAAAGCAGGAATTTGAGCCGGTTTGGGGAAAGGTGTACCTGTGGGGCAGGAGAAAAGGAGCTCTTGAGTGTGGAGACAGGTCAGAATGATGTAATATTGGAGGCCGAGACGATCGTTTTGGGGTTACTGTTTACTTAGGTTTGCTGTTTCTAACTGTGTCCATTTTAGTAACGGTCACACATTAATTCCTCTGCATTGAATTTTTTCAGCAATCAGTTGGAGCATGCTTTTATAGTTACAAATTTTATACATGTCATAAATTTCTTTTTTCCCCATTTCTTGATTGGATTTCTGTGCCCTAGAAGAGACATACTCCTGAATATATCGAACACTTTCACTAATGTTCTCAGGTGACGTGGCTGAACAAATGAATGTTGAGAAGCAATACTCTATATTTTAATTCTCACCCTCATAGAAATAACCTAAATTCCATGGAATATTTTTTCTCATAATCCCTAAAAGGATACACTATTAGGTATCAATCTGTGGAAGTATGTTCATTGGTTTCTGAAAGATAACACCACCTTGCAAATCTGTAGATAAAGGAAAACTCATGCTCCTATCTCCCACAGGCTCAGCTGTTTAAAGCATCAAAGTAACTCTTCTGTTTCTAAAACTATGGCACAAAATCAGCTCCCTGGCAGGAAGCTGCACACGGAGCTCAGGTTGCACAGAGAGCTGACATGTCCTGTTGGAAGAACTTGTACTGGAATAGCTGATAAACAAAATCTATCTCTTGAACTTTTAAAAAAATGATGAGGAAGGAAGTCACCAGTATAGTTCAGTAATATTATTTTATTGTAAATATTATTTTCTGCTTACTACAAGAGATCAGAGAAATTAAGTTGAGCATGATAATACTGGAAGGCCCTTCTGTGAGAGGAAACATAAATGTTGACGGGGCTTTCCAGGGCCAGGTGTCAGTCCTGACTCTGCTGCGTACTGTGATCATAGTGCCTCTAAGCTTTGCCCCTCAACTCAACAATGAGAATTTACCCACTTCAGAGGGGTGTTGTGAGATCTAAGTGAAATACGCCCACTGATGGCCTGTGGGGAGTGTTCAGCTGATGTGCACTCTCCTGAATTAGCAGTAAGAAGACAGTACTCCACTGTGATGACTCCTTCTTGCTCACCACCCAGGGCAATCCATCATCCGTCTCTACTGATGGTCTTCTAAACATCTCAAATCTCTGCCTCACCCCAAACAAAAGATTAGCTATGACATCAGTTCTGGTTTCCAGCATGGTGAGACTGGCCATGTCGGGCCTATTCTAAGCCTAATGTGACAAGGAGGAAAAGTGAGGACTATAAAGTCAGGGCAGAGGAAGAACTCCCTGATCCTGGGGAGGCAGACCCTCTGGTGTTTCGGCCACACAGGTGGGCTCCTCACTCCTGAAGGCTCCCTCCGTCCACATGCCCTGAGTGTGGTGGGTGCATCCCTGCGGAGCCAGGGCCCACCTCAGAGCTTCGTCCACCAACTTGTACCTCTGCACTGTCCCTCATTTGCACTGTTTCTTGACTAGCTCTTCAGCAAACCCATGCAAAGGCCTCTTCAGCTGAGTCCAGATCTTCATTCTCTCTAGTCCTTTCTGTAACTTAGCCCCAGATATTGTGGACTGGCCAAGATTGATCCTACTTTTCTCTCAAATTATTGCAAAAGGTTTCTCATTTGCCTCACATAATTACATCATTTGCCTCCCATAATTACATCATTTTGACCTGTCTCCACACTAAAGCCAGGGTGAAGGCTTTAAAACAAAAATTTGCCAATATCCCTCTTCTGCTTAAAACCTCTTGACCCCATTTCCAAGAACTTCAGCATCTTCTGAGTCCTTTGTCCTGTTCTGTAGGTTCACTCTCAGCCACTACTGCCCCTGGCCTTCAGCTCTCTGCCCCAGACTAACCAGCTGCACAGGGCTCCCTTTTGCTCCTAGGCAATTGAATGTGCCATTTTCTCTGGCTGATCTGTCCTGGACCAGCCTCTTCAAGAGAAAGCTCGAAATGACCCGCGGTGGGAAGTTTTATCTGAAGCCACCAGGCTGCCTCAGGGGCCCTTTTCTCAGCTCTGCTCGCCCACTGCCTCTCTCACGGCTGCACCACGTGCAGCCCAGTTACCTTGCTTGGTTCTGGCTCCCCGCGGGCAGTGGGGCTGACAACTTAACGTTATGGGAAATGTGAGGAAATGAATGAAGTGAATGAATAAACAAAATAGCTTGTTTTTTATCTTATGAACGCTGTGGACTGTGTAATTTACTTTATTTTCCACTTAACTTTGATAGGTAAAGGACTATCAGGAATTTATGGTGGATGGGCAAGACATTAGGTCTCCCCCTGGCTTTTCACATCCTTTCTCTCTCTCACTCCACTCCTACTCCTTACTCAATGATATTAAAATGCCAACACATTTCTGGAACTAAGAGGGAGTACTGAAATAATTTTAAAACTAAATGTATGTTTTATCATTGTGATAAAGCCAACTGAGCATCTACCATCAATGCCTGATCTTGTCAAGTGTCTGAGGACCAAATGCCTCTCAAACCCATGATCTTTATACATACTTTATGAGAAAGTGCTATGTAAATATTATTCATAACTTTTCTTCATTGGCAAGATCCTGCCTGCTCTTTGTATGATAGCTCAAAAGTCACCTTCTCTGTCAAGCTGTTACCATACTCCTGCAGCCCTCTCACTTGTCTTCTTGAGCCACCTCATGGTTAACTTCTTGACTTCCCAATTAGATTGAGAAACTGACAGTCACTTTCACATCTCCAGCAGCTTATCTTCGCTGTGAGCAGCTAGGAAATTTCAACACAGGATTTAACATGACAAACATCTACTGAACTACCACATCCCAAGTACTGCGAGAGGTGCAGGGAACATAAGAAGGAATAAGACACTGTTCTTGTCCTTGAGGAACTCATAGACTCCTGTTGTAAATAGTTGCAAAGCAATGCCAAAATCTAAGAATAGTGAAGCAGATTTTAAAAAATGATCTAGCAAAACACTCGCTGGAGGAATAGGGCAAAACTATTGATATGGGACTGGAGAGTTTCTGATGGATACCTTTTTTATCTACATAGTTTCATGAGCTGGCGATGCGAGGAAATGCAGGGAGTTACTATGCCTGACTTGAAGGAACTCACAGTAACAGCTAGCAACTATTTCCATGTATTATCTCTTTGAACCTCCAAACCTCCAATAAGGCAGTTTCCATTATCATCCCCATTTCATGAGAGAGAAAAGAGGGCTTCCAGAGTTTAAGTGATGTCCTTACCGAGGACTCTTACTTTGACCTTAGAGAAAAATTAGGTGTGGTGTGCTGCCAAGTGACACAGAACTAGGAAGTTCCGACCCCGAGATGCCATACCCTGGAGAAGAATGCACACCCAGAGCCCTGGCTTCAAGAGGGACCTTCATTATCCCAACACTGTAGCCAGGCTGAGCCAAGCCTAGAATGTAGGAGACTGAGCCCCAGGGGAGATGGACACAGTCTTACGTCTGTTCCTGTGCCCATGCACGCAGATGTGGGAACGGGGAGAACAGGAGGAAGAGAACCGGGGATGGGATCTGGGGCTGGGGAGCTGGGTGAGGGGTGCCCTCCTTTAAGACGTCCTTAAAAGGCCACTCACAGGTGACATGAGCCACTAAACCAGGCCCAACAAGGAAGTCGGGTGGGCAGTGCGGTGGGGGCAGCCCTGGGGCTCCTGCCCACCTTGACAGAGAGGCAGTGGGCTGGGTGTAAAATGCTCATGTCCAGAAAGGGAGCCAGTATTTAACTAGGTGTCAAGTATTTCCTTAAGAATTAAACACCTGCTTAGCCAAGTCCAGGCAGCAGTTTATATTTTAACTGCCCTTTAAATATTTCTCGGTGGATTTGTTCTTTGAGGATTACTGAACAATTCAGTCCCACAGGTGTCTGCTGTTTTGAGAAAACTTTGTGCTGTGAAGTACACAAGTGGAAGTAAATCCTTATTTATTGTTAAACCTCCAGTCTTTTGAGAGATTCTTTTCTGAGACAGGTGACTCTGAGGGCTGACATAATCTCAGGGTCCTAAATGGAGTGGGGGACTCCTGCTTAACCAGGGTGCTCTCAACTCCGGTGCAGACCAGCAGGAGACACCTTGATGGTTTCCTTCCTCTCCCTCACTCCTTCCTCTCCCTGTCTTCCTCCCTCCTTCCTTCTTTTTTCTCTCCTTTTCTTCCTTGATCTCTCTCTCTTGCAATTAGCATAACGGTAGTTATGATTTAGCTCATTCCCTTCTGTCTTTTTTGTAGCATTTCTCAAGTTTTACTATTTTATTTATTTACTATTTTTTGAAGGAGGGGGGTGTTTTGGAGGACAAAAAAGTGACCTGAAAATATTTTATTTTAAAAACATCATTTTTCCTTATTTTTGACTTCAGTTTTATTAAGCACCAGTAGCAGAGTGAAAAATGGATGGGAGTCCCTTTGTCTGCTCCTGGGGATAGGTAGAGAACTCCCGCAGGTGGAGAACCCGCACAACTCCGCAGCGACCTCTACTGGACCCCGGGTTGCGGATTCCACGTTTATGCTAACGAGGGCTCCCCCGTGTGGCTCCAGGGTTAATAACGTCTGTGACTTGAATACTATACCGTTCTCTTTTGAGCAGAGGAGACGCTCTTGGAGTTTTTTTAGCATATTTCTTTTTGTCCCCCTCAGAGCACAAAAAGTTTCCAGCTTTTCTCAGGCTAACATGGACTGTGGCAGAGGAATAAAACGTCCAGTTTCAAGTAACCAAATCCTGCCTGGGAAACAAGCTGGGGTAGAATCATTGCAGGACGCCTGGAGGCTCCTCTTGACGTGCAAATGAGGAAAAGGGGAAAGACCTAGAAAAGACGAATATTCACTAGGTGCCAGGCACCTTCCATCATTATTTAATCTTAGAATATCCTGATTTAAGTAGGAATTATCTCCATTTCACACAAAAGGAAACTGAGGCTCTCAGAGGCCCAAGGTCTCAAAACAATGTAGGCGGTGTTAAATTTCGACCTTACTAATTCGAAAGCTTTGCACTGAAAGAGACATGATACAATAAGGAAGAATTTCCTGTCAATTCCCTCTCTCTAGAGATGCCACACTCAGAGGAAGTTCCTTAGGTTTTTAGGTCCAATAACCTCACGTCTGTATGGCTCATCTATAGGAATTTTTAATTTTAATGAAGTCCAATTTAACAATTTTTTATTTTGTTGCTGTGCTTTTGATGTAAAATCTAAGAAATCAATTTAAATCCATAGTCATGAAGATTTACCCCTATGATTTCTTCTAATAGTTTTATAGTGTAGCTTTTACATTAATGTTATTGATCCATTCTGAGTTAAATTTTACAAATGGTATGAGGTAAGAATCCAGTTCATTCTTTTGAATGTGGTTAACCAGTTGTATCATCACCATCTGCTGAAAAGACGTTCCTTTCCTTCACCACAAGGTCTTGGCAGCCCTGCTGAAAATCAGTTGACCATGAACAGATGGGTTTGTTTCTGGACTCTTCAGTTTTATTCCGTTGATCTATATGACAGTTCTTGTATCAGTATGATGCTGTCTTGAGTGCTGTTGCTTCATAGTACAAGTTTGCATTTCTTTTGTTAAATTCATTCCTAAGTATTTTTTTGTTGATGCTATTGTGAATGCAATACTTTTCTTAATTTTCTTTTCAGATATTTCATTACAAGAGTATAGAAGTACAATTCATTTTTGTATATGAAGCCAATATACTTTTAACCTTAATCCTGTTTGAATTGTATTTTTGGTACTTGAAACTGAAGAATGCTAACCAATATTTTTCTCTAGACTTTGCCATGACTGGCTTCCCCAAAGGTTGTGATACAGCAATATGTTTAAAAGTGTTTACAAAGAGCTTTCACATGATTTTATTTGATCGCCACTCATCTTGAAAGATGTGCAAAGTGGATATTTTTTACCTGTATTTTAAAGATGAGGAACTGAATCTGGAGAGACTATATGACTAACCTAGGCCTGAGGTTGGTGAGTGCCTTATCTGGTACCAGAACCCAGGTCTTCAGACCCTTAGTCCAAAGCCTTTTATGTAGTGTTGTCCTCCTCAGGCCTGAGAGATTGACCATCCTGATGTGCCTGCCTGGAAGCAATGGCAGGGAAACACGGCCCTGAATAATGACACAGAAGCAGGTGTGAGAGGATGAGTCATGACTGCACTGAAACTGAAGGGATGAAATTCTAGTGCCCACTCCAAAAAGAAGTAATTATTTATCAACTGCAGAACCTTTTTTTTAAAGTCTTAATTCAAAAAAGTATGAAAAATGAAACTGCATACCCCCTGCCAAAAAAGAGTTTGGAATATTTGTGGTAGATAATTTACATTATCTTAGAAACTGTACAAACTCTTTAAACTGCAAGACCAACAGCTAAGGAGGCAAATTAGGCATTGCATTTTTTAAAATAAATATAATCGTGATGAAAGTTGAGAGTCTCTCCTCAGACAACTGCAGTCCACTCTACCCTCCCTCTTCTGGAGCCGAGGTGGGCAGCCATCAGCAGGTGGGGAGCAGATTGGAGGACTGCCTGTACCCTGACTTAGATTATTCAAGAACCGGTTGCAGCACTAAAGAGCTCAACATTCAGAGCAGAGCAGCAGTGGACACCTGAGTGCCTTGGCAGAAGGCCATGATCCTGAGCCTCGCCCGCTGTTTCAGTAGACACAGGCCTCTCGTCGACTGTTCCCAGCAGCTCTCATCACTTTCCTCCTTTTTGCCTTCTCTTTAACATACAATTAGTAGCAGCAAGAGCTGCTTTTCCCGCCTCCGCTTTTCTTGTTGCTTGTTTTTTTTTTCTAGGGACTGGACCAATCACTGTGTCCAGGACACAGAGACAGTGCAGTAAGGAGATAAATCTTATATTTTTTGAAACTTTGAATTACTTTTCAATATGACTGACTTTAGGAAGAGGTCACTAACCTAACAAAGGGGAACTTTTGACATCCAGAGCAAAAAAAGAAAGAAAAGAAAAAAGAGAAATCCCCACATATAACTAGCGCATCAGCACAACAGCACTGATTTGCTAGGCACCCCATACATTGCTGCTACAAGGGCCTACAAGTTGTCATTATGAAATCAGGGAGAGGGACAATTCTGCAGCCTTCCCACATTGGGACATTGTGCAGAAACTACAAGGCTCCTAGAAGAAATCCTCTCAATGTTCTTGCTACAGGACCAGCCACAAGCATTTCTAAATGGGAAAACTCAAAAGATGAGCCTTCAGGACTACCAGAATCACCCTTCAGTTAGAAAAATTTTAGGCTCTACTAGAAAGCTGTAAAGTTGTCAGGACCTGAGCTTTAGGAAGAGAAAGGCGTCATTCTTTCCATCCCAATACAGGCCTTTCTGCTTGGGCTGCAGATCCATAGTGACAGGAAAGGATTAGGATCCTGTAAAACTCATCAGGTGTAGAATCAAGGCCTAAGTGGAAAGAAGGAGCCATTACATGGAAACCAAAAAATGTTTTTTTCATCTCTGTTCTGAGTGTGGCACTTGCTTGCCTCAATGATTGTTGCCAAATCCCATAGGACCTCTGGAAGCACTCCAAGCACCAAACTGTAGGTGCCCTCCCGAAAGTCTGAATGACAACAGCAAAAAGAATTGTCATGACAAACATGATTTATTCACTGCTATTACCACCAACTGGCTGTCTGGGCAACCAGAGAACTGTAAACAAAACAAGGCAAGGAACATAACTTAAGAAGAGCTCTTTCACGTATTTCTTTGGTTGTTGTCCTAGAGTTCAGGAGAGAAACTTGAGGTTAGATAGGTGTGCATAAAAGTAGCAGATGCTATAGGTCTTGAACATGTAAGTCCAGAACCATGAGTTGTTATTCTAGCTCTCAGTGCTGGAACAGACAATCAAATACAACTTTAAACTCTGCCTGTGAAACCCAAAACCAACATCACACTCAAAGTGAAAAAATTACAAGCATGCCCCTTAAGATCGGGAATAAAACAGAGCTGTCCACTTTCACCACTCTTATTCTACATAGTACTGGAAGTCCAAGATGCAGTGATCACACAAGAAGAAAATACAAGCCATTCAAATTGGAAAGGAAGAAGTAAAACTGCCATTATTTGCAGATGACATGATACTATATAGAGAACCCTAAGGATTCCACCAAAAAACTACCAGAACTGATCAATGAATTCAGCGAAATAGCTGAATACAAGATAAATAACCAAAAATTAGTTGCATTTTTATAAATCAATAATGTGCTACTACAAAAGGAAACTAAGAAAACAATCACATTCACAATTGGTTTAAAAAGAATACAATACCTAGGAATAAATTTAACCAAGAGGTAAAAGACCTGAAACTCAGAAAATTGCAAGACACTGAAGGAAGAAATTGCTAAAGATATAATTAAGTGGAAGCATATACTGTGTTCATAGTTAGGAAAAATTAAACATCATTAATGTGTCCATACTACCCAAAGAAATCTATAAATTCAATGCAATTCCTATTAAGATACTGATAGTGTATTTCACAGAAATAGAACAAATATTCCAAAAATTTATATGGAACCATAAAAGAACCCAAATGGCAACAGCAATCTCAAGAAACAAGAACAGACTACTTCTGGCCAAGATGGAGGTGTAGGTAGACACACTGTGCCTCCTCACACAACCGAAAGAAGGACAACAACAATTTAAAAACAAAAAACAACAAGAAGCAACAGAAAATAGAACTGTATGGAAGTCCGACAACCAAGGAGTTAAAGAAGACACATTCATCCAGACCGGTAGGAGGCATGGAGTCTGGTGGCCAGGAAGACAGGACTGTGACAAGGTGGTGGCAGGAGGACCCAGGGAGGCGGTGGATTGCGAGTGGGGCGGGCAAGGCTGCAGCCCCAGTGAGGTGGTGGATTGCAGGCTGGGTGGTACCACATTCACGTGCAGATAAACCGGGAGAAACAACTGGGGAGCAGGATGGAACTCGCAACCCAGGGCCCTAGCGTGGGAAAATAAAGCCACTGACTGAAAACACCTGTGGGGGTTGGTGCAGTGGGAGAAACTCCCAGCCTCACAAGAGAGTTTGCTGGAAAAACCCATAGGGTCCTAGAATGTACACAAGTCCACCTACCTGGAATCAGTACCAGAAGGGCCCAATTTGCTTGTGGGAAGTGGGGGAAGTGACTGAAATATGGCAGAGAGTGGAGCAAGTGCCACTGTTCCCTCTCAGACACCTTCTCCACATACAGTGTCACAACCCAGTGATGGGGGTAACCCTGCCCTGATGAATTCCTAAGGCTCCGCCCCTCACTCTGTAACAGGTGTGTCAAGACAAAAAAAAAAAATGGCCCAAATGAAAGAATAGATCAAAGCTCCAGAAAAAATACAACTAAGCGATGAAGAGATAGCTGACCTAGCAGATGCACAGTTCAAAGCACTGGTGATCAGGATGCTCACAGAATTGATTGAATTTGGTCACAAATTAGACAAAAAAAATGAAGGCTATACTAAGTGAAATAAAGGAAATGTACAGGGAACCAATAGTGATGGGAAGGAAACTGGGACTCAAATCAATGGAGTGGACCAAAAGGAAGAAAGAAACATCCAACCAGAAAAGAATGAAGAAATAAGAACTCAAAAAATGAAAAGAGGCCTAGGAACCTCCAGGACATCTTTAAATGTTCTAACATCTGAATCACAGGGGTACCAGAAGGAAAAGTGGAAGACCAAGAAATTGAAAACTTATTTCAATAAATAACGAAGGGGAACTTCCCCAATCTGGCAAAGGAAATAGACTTCCAGGAAGTCCAGGAAGCTCAGAGTCCCAAAGAAGTTGGACCTAAGGAGGAACACACAAGGCACATCATAATTACATTAGCCAAGGTAAAAATGAAGGAGAGAATCCTAGAAGCAGCAAGAGAAAAGGAGACAGCTACCTACAAAGGAGTTCCCATCAGACTGTCAGCTGACTTCTCAAAAGAGACCTTACAGGCAAGAAGGGGCTGGAAAGAAGTATTCCAAGTCATGAAAGGCAAGGGCCTACATCCCAGATTGTTCTATCCAGCAAAGCTTTCATTTAGAATGGAAGGGCAGATAAAATGCTTCCCAGATAAGATCAAGTTAAAGGAATTCATCATCACCTAGCCCTTACTATATGAAATGTTAAAGGAACTTATCTAAGAAGAAGAAGCTAAAAAATATGTACAGTAAAATGACAGCAAATTCACAATTATTAACAACCACACCTAAAACAAAAACAAAATCAAACTAATCAAACAACTAGAATAGGAACAAAACCACAGAAATGGAGATCACATGGAGAGTTAGCAACAGGAGAGTGGAAATGGGAGAGAAGGAGAAAAGGTACAGAGAATAAGTAGCATAGATGGTAGGTAGAAAATGGAAAGGGGGGGAGATAAGAATAGTATAGGAAATGTAGAAGCCAAAGAACTTATACATACTACCCATAGACATGAACTAAAGGGCAGGGGGAATGTGGGTGGGAGGGGCTGTGCAGCGTGGAGGAGAGTGAAGGGGGAAAATGGAATAACTGTAATAGCATAATCAATGAAATATATTTAAAAAAAGAAACAACAAAATTGGAGGAAACACACTACCTGATATCACACTATTCTACAAGGCCACTGTAATCAAAACAGCATGGTACTGGCATAAAAATAGACATATAGATCAATGAAATAGAATATAAAGCCCAGAAATAAACCCACACCATTATAATCAATTATGTGACAAAGGAGGAAAAAACATACAGTGGGGTAAAGATGGTCTATTCAATACAGGGTGTTGGGGAAAACGGGACAAATATGTCTAAAAAAATGAAACCAGACCACCTTCTTACACCATGCAGTTTAATCCTATTTGATTATGCATTATTGCATATGAAGATTTTGGTATTATTTAGAAATATGTGCCCATATATTCATCTCTATACATCACCTATTGATGGCAGACGAGGTACAAATAAAATGTAAGACCCGGTTTGAAAACCGAGCTGACATTCAGAGGGAACATTGACTAAATGCGAGGACCAGAGTTCAGAGCAGAAGGGTTAAGTAAAACAGATACCCATGCTCAGCCCACAAGCTGGCAAATAAAGCATATACACCTTCCTGTCACAATCCCACATCCCAGTGACACCCAAGTGAGTGGGTAAAAGCTTCCGTGCATGGAGTACTTCATTGTCTGCTGCCATCTCAGAGTTCTGTCAAGGACAGCCCTGATGCTGAGTGTGGGTCCGAAGGCCCAGAACAACTCAGTCCCCAGCTGCCACCAAAGGGGGGCTCCCTCCTTCACCAAGAGAGGCAGCCAGCCACCTGAGAGAAAAGAGTTGGTCTTGTGCTGTACCCTTTTCCTTTTCCCTTTCTGTCTTCCTCCTGTCATTACAGGGCTGGGAAAAGAACCAGAAAGAAGTTTTTGTCTTTATTTTATTCAGGTAACCCTCCCCTGACATACCCTTAAGAGTGTAAGATCCTTATGTCTCCATTGTCCTTGGACAGGTCCTTGCACATAACTGATTTTCAATGAATTTTGTTAAAAAAATTTTTTTATTGCCCAAGTGCTTTTTTTATTGCTTGAGACATTGTTAAAATTAATTGAATCTGTAATCACTCTTAATGTACTTGTGGTTCTGTTTACCTCAACAATAGTGACAATGCAGGATAGTTTTGTGGCGCTTTCCACTTAAATGTCTGCCTCTCTGTTTTTGCTTTTGCACATCAGGAAGAAATTACTTCTTGCCTGCACCAGCTGAAGCCCTGAGTCCTGATTATGTGTTTATGTGGCCGCAGAGAAACATTCATCTCAAGTAGAAGTGGCCGTTTTCTTGAGCTATCCCAAAAGGCTGAGCCAATATAAAGATCTCTTAAAAAACTTAAATGCTAGTTTATACAAGAAAGCAAATGCAAATATTTATCCAGAAAAAAACATTCTTCCCAATGCAAATTCAAGGAAATACAAATTAAAGCAAATATGAGGTGACATTTGCCACTACTTCAATTAGGAAACAAACATCTTAACATGCTAATCAAATATGCTAATACGTTTGTAGTGAATCCGCTCTATTTTTATAGCATGTTAGGAAGCAATCTGACAATATTAATATCTACCAGTAGGATTTTAGTGAGCACAACTTCACAATGTAAATGGTGGCCCTCCACATAAAAGCGTTTATCTTGTAATCTTTGCTCCCAGGTATTTTTTGCTTAAGGACATAATGCCAAAGAAATTAAAAGCTGTATATGAAGACACTGAGGACTTCTGGTGTTAGTAACATTACAGACTTGGTTACCTGAAACATCTTGAAATCATACATAAAATATAATAAATATCAGTTAAAATAAATCAGTTACATGTATCAACGTGACTAAATTTAAAGAATATTAGCAAGAGAAATGTTCATACAGTATGATGACAATTAGTAAAAAGTTTAAATGCTAAATAATATTACATATCATTTTTAATACATACATTTATAGAAACAAATGTAAAGCTAGCCAGTAATATTACCAAATTCACATTACTGATTACCTCTTCAAGACAGCTGGGAATATTTTATCAAGAGTGGTCTTTCTACTATATCTTTAATTTTATTTCTTTTTTAAAAGATTTTATTAATTTTAGAGCGAGGGGAAAGAAGGGATAAAGAAAGGGAGAGAAATATTGATCGGCTGCCTCTCACACACCCCCAACTGGGGACCTGGCCCACAACCCAGGCATGTACCCTTATTGGGAACTGAACCAGCAACCTTTAGGTTCACAGGCCTGTGCTTAATATACTGAGCCATACTTTGGCCAGGGCTAAATTTTATTTTTTTTAAAAACAAAAGATCTGAAGCAATATGGTAAACATTTGGTGAGTATTAAGATTTGACAAAAGTAGGTTCATGCTAAAAATATGTTATAATAAAAAAGATATTCACTCTATAGTGTTTTAACAAGAGACAATATAAATGTTCAATACAATTTAGAGTGATTAGATAAATCATGACATTTAAATTTTATACATCATGCAGCTGTAAAAAATGAGCATTTATAAGACATACAGTATAATCAGAATTAAGGAAGGCAGTTTTATAAACAAACTCCATAGACATTCATTCAAAGAAACATCATCCTGAAATCTAACCATTTCAGAATGAAAATCTAATAACATAAAATTATTAGAATCCCATCTTCCAATCTAAATCTCCCAAACATATTAAAAGCTCCTCCATTCTCAAAGCACAGTAGAAACTCTTATCTTCTGCCCTACTGAAGATGGTAGAATAAGTAAACTGGCACCCTCCCACAACCACATCAAAATTACAACTAAACTAAGGAACAGCCATCATTGAGAAGATTATCTTTCTGTATCTCTTATTCTTACTATCTCACAGGAAAGGTTAGCTACCTGGGAAGCCTCTACTCCCCCTTTCCTCTACATTTTTAATGAGACTACAAAACCAGTCCTACAGATTATCCTTTCATTCCTGAAGGTTCTGGATTTATTTCATTTTTCTATCACCAGTAACTCTAAATCCGTTCCAGTATAAACCACTCAAGCACGTTTCAAAGCCTTTCATTCATTCTCCTCATCCTTTGTCTCAATTCTGCCAATTAATGGCCCTGGAACTGAAATGACAAAGAAGGAATTCTTAACTGATGAAGGAGAGGGAGTAGCCATGAACATACTGCATTAATAACATTTTTCTGGCTGGTAAAAACAAGTGAGCCCTGGCTGGTGTGGCTCAGTGGATTGAGCGCCAACCTGCAAACCAAAGGGTTGCCGGTTCAATTCCCAATCAGGGCACATGCCTGGGTTGCAGGCCAGGTTCCCAGTACGGGGTGTGCAGGAGGCAACCACATACTCAGGATTCTCTCCCTCTCTTCCTCCCCCCTTTCCTCTCTGGCTAAAAATAAATCAATAACATCTTAAAAAAACAACAACAACAAGTGAAATGTTTATGATCTATTGTTAAGCAAAGAAAGTCACACTATGAAATTCATGTTTGCTATGACTTAACTATAGATTCAAACTGAAGTAAGTTTCAATTTCAAATAATAAGGTGGGCTAGGTATTTGGATCAACCTTCCCAGTAAAGGGGAAAAAAAGGAAAAATAGAAAAAATAAAATAAATTTTTAAGCATCAAATTGCTAAATAATAAGGAATTATTGGGCCAATATCTAAATGAAGATGGTCACAAGCTAAGTAGAACCCTCAAGCCACAGTGCTCAGAAAGCATTTTCCATATCTTTCCAACATGAACTTCAGTTTTTAGGACCTTAAAGGGCACATGGGACCAACAAAAAAAATGTTCACAGCACACTCAGAGTAGGAGTCTAGCAGAAGATCCTCTCAGAAAATGCTGAGACCTTAGAGGTTCACATTCTCAAGTAAGCATCTGTCTAAACTCCTGACTCTAGAGGAATACATTGATGACTGCTTCTAAGGGAAGACAAACAAACAATCAATCACCAGAAGCTTATCTCTACAAGGGTTTGCATTCTAAGATAATCTCTTTTGTGGTCCAAATAACTCTATGAGCTTCATTGATAATTATCCAGGAATAGTAATGCCCTGAGGTACCAGGAAGAAGCAACACCGATCTTCTTTGAAGGTGAGTACTTTATCTTATGCCTCACTGAATTCTCATAATAGCTTTCTCAAGAGAGTAAAAAAGTTAACTAGACTTACTGTGAAGTCTACTTTCATATGTCAACGTGACTGAACTAAGGGCTGCCCAGTAGCTGATAAAAGATTATTTCTGGGTGTGTCTGTGACAGGATTTCTGGAAGAGAGTACCATTTGAACTCATAGACCAAGTAAAGAGGATTTACACTCACCACTGTGGGCAAGCATCATCCAGTTCCTTGAGGGCCCAAATAGAACAAAAAGGTGAAGGAAAGGCAAATTTTTGTTCTCTTTCCTTAAATTGGAATCTTTTCCTGCTCTTGTACACTGAAGCTCCTGGTTCTCAGCCTTTAGACTGGTACTGAATTATACAAATGGCTTTCTTGGTTCTCCAGCTTGCAGACAGCAAATTGTGGGACTTTGTGGTCTCCATAACTGCATGAGCCAATTACTATAATAAATCTTCATTCATACACACACACACACACACACATCAACCATACACACACACACACGGAAAGATTGAATGGCCAATAAACCAATATATATGTGTATATATACACACACATATATTTCTGTTTCTCTGAAAAACTCAGACTAGTGCACACAACATAAGTAAGCACTTGCAGAAACTAAAGAGAAATAGATACACAAGCCTCATATTGGAATTTTCAGACAGACTATGAAAACTTTTGTTTACTTTATTGAACAACAAAAAAGACAGTCTAGAACAGAGGTGTCAAACTCATTTTCACTAGGGGCCACATCAGCCTCATGGTTGTCTTCAAAAAGCCAAAATAATTTTAGGACTGTATAAATGTAACTACTCCTTAATTGTTAAGGAGTTGAAATTACATTCAGCCCTTTGAAGGCAATCATGAGGCTGATGTGGCCCCTGGTGAAAATGAGTTTGACACCCCTGGTCTAGAAAATATCAATGAGAATGAAAAACTTATTATAAGCTTTTAAGAACACAGTTTTAAAAAAAAACTAAACAGAACTTCTTGACTACTTTAACATTTTCCAAATTGGATAGACAGATTTAATAACATTCAACACAGCTGAAGAGAGGATTAGTAGACTAGAAGATAGCTCAGAAAAAGTGACTCAGAATGGAGAAGAGAAAAATGAGGAGACAGAAAATGTGAAAGAGAGAGTGCGAGATATGGAGGATAGAGTGAGAAAGTCAAAATACATTTGTTAGGAATTCTCATGTAAGAGAAAGAATGACATGGGATAAAGGCCATGTCTGAGTTTAGAACACATACTTTAGATGCTCAGAAATAAATGAAGAGCATAAATAAAAAGAAATTCACGCATAGGTATTTAATAGTGGAACTGCGGAAAATCAAAGTCAAAAATAAAATTTTAAAAGTGGCAACAATTTGTGACAACATGGACTGAACTTGTGGACATTATGCTAAGTGAGAGAAAGACAGATATTATGTGATACTGTTCGGTGTCACTTATATGTGGGATCTCAAAGGGCCAAACTCATAAAAAAAGAGGCTAGCACTGCAGTTACCAAGGGCTGGGTGGGGAGTGTTAGAAATGAGGAGATGCCAACCAAAAAGTACAAACTTCCAGTTATAAGATGCATCATTTCTGGGGACCTAGTGTACAGCAGGGTGACTAAGTTATCTACTCATAAGAAAATAGACTTTAAATGTTCTTACCCCAATAATAATGACAACAAAATGGTACTTAAACGAGGTGATAAACAAGTTAATTAACCTTATGGTAATCCTATCACAATATATGAATCACATTGTACATTTAAACTTACATAATGTGGTGTATAAATTATATCTCAATAAAGATGGAAAAATTTTTTAAAATAAAAGCTGCAAGAAGTAAATTGGTTATCTTGACAGTGTGCTTCTCAACTGCAGCAATAAAATTCAGAAGATAATAGACTTCTGGCCAAGATGGAGGCATAGGTGGACACACTGTGCCTCCTCACACAACCAAAAGAAGGACAGCAACAACTTTAAAAACAAAAAACAACCAGAACTACCAGAAAATGAAATTGTATGGAAGTCCAACAACCAAGGAGTTAAAGAAAAAAACATTCATCCATACCAGTAGGAGGGGCAGAGATGGGCAGTCGAGTAGAGAGAACCTGCAGCAAGGTGGCAGCTGGAGGACCCACTGAGGCAGCAGCTGGCAGACAGGGAGGTTCCACATTTGCGTGCAGATAAACTGGGAGGAACAACTAGAAAGCAAGACAGACCACACAACCCACAGTTCCAGAGCAGGCAAATAAAGCCTCAAAGCCTCTTACTGAAAACACCTGTGGGGGTTGGTGCACTGGGAGAAACTCCTAGCCTCACAGGAGAGTTTATTGGAGAGACCCATAGGGTCCTTAGAATGTACACAAGTCCACCTACCTGGAATCAGCACCAGAAGGGCCCAGTTTGCTTGTGGAAAGTGGGGGAAGTGACTGAAATATGGCAGAGAGCGGAGCAAGCTGTTCCCTCATACAACCATGGTTCCCTCTCAGACCCCTTGCCCACATACAGCATCACAACCCAGTGATGGGGGTTACTCCACCCTGGTGAATACCTAAGGCTCTGCCCCTCACTATGTAACAGGTGTGTCAAGACCAAAAAAAAAAAAAGGCCCAAATGAAAGAAGAGATCAAAGCTCCAGAAAAAGTACAACTAAGCAATGAAGAGATAGCCAACCTATCAGATGCACAGTTCAAAACACTGGTAATCAGGATGCTCACAGACTCGGTTGAATATGGTTGCAAATTAGAGGAAAAAAATGAAGGCTATGAAAAGTGAAATAAAGAAAAATATACCAATAACCAACAATGATGGGAAGGAAACTAGGACTCAAATCAAGGGTTTGGAGAAGAAGGAAGAAAGAAACATTCGACCAGAAAAGAATGAAGGAACAAGAATTCAAAAACATGAGGAGAGGCTTAGGAACCTGCAAGACATCTTTAAACACTGCAACATCCAAATCACAGGAGTAGCAGGAGAAGAGAAAGATCAAGAAAGTGAAAACTTATTTGAAAGAATAACAAAGGAGAACTTCCCCGATCTGGCAAAGGAAATAGACATTCAGGAAGTCCAGGAAGCTCAGAGAGTCCCAAAGAAGTTGGACCCAAGGAGGAACACACCAAGGCACATCATAATTAAATTATCCAAGATTAAAGATAAATAGAGAACTTTAAAAGCAGCAAGAGAAAAGGAGAAAGTTACTTACAAAGGAGTTCCCATTAGACTATCAGCTAATTTCTCAAAAGAAACCTTGCAGACAATAAGGGGCTGGAAAGAAGTATTCGAAGTCATGAAAGGCAAGGACCTACACCCAAGACTACTCTATCCAGCAAAGCCCTCACTTAGAATAGAAGGGCAGATAAAGTGCTTCCCAGATAAGGTCAAGTTAAAGGAGTTCATCATCACCAAGCCCTTATATGAAATGTTAAAGGGACTTATCTAAGGAAAAAAAGCTAAAAAATAAGAACAGTAAAATGACAACAAACTCACAGCTATTAACAACTGAACCTAAAAAAATAAAAAGCAAAAACAAACTAAGCAAAAAACTAGAACAGGAACAGAACCACAGAAATGGAGATCACATGGGAGGTTATCAGTGGGGGTGAGTGGGAGGGAGAGAGGGGGGAAAAGGTACAGAGAATAAGTAGCATAAATGGTAGGTAGAAAATAGACAGGCAGAGGTTAAGAATAGTATAGGAAATTTAGAAGCTAAAGAACTTATATATACCACCCATGGATATGAACTAAAGTGGGGGAAAGTGGGTGGGAGGGGGTGTCCAGGGTGGAGGGAAATAAAGGGGGGGAAATGGAACAACTGTAACAGCATAATCAATAAAATATATTTTTAAAAAGAAATTAGGGCTTTTCAGCAACTAGATTTAAAAAGGAAGATAATAGAATATCTTTAATGTGTTAAGCAAAAATAAGTGCTAACCTAATATCTTTTAAGGATAAGGATGAAATAAAGATGTTTTTAGACAAATAAAAATTGTGTTCTAATCAGTAACCCTCACAAGAGAAAATTCCAAAGGTTGTACTTGAAGTGGAAGTAAAGTGAATCAGGAAGAATAGATATAAGAATAAGTGAAGATAAAAGGGAATGACTATATGGGTAAATCTTAGTAAGTACTGACCACATAAAGCAATAATACCTTGTGTGTGTTTTTTAAGCAACACAATTTCAATAAGAAATTTAAGCAAAAATTTGGATAGCTTCCAGTTAAAAGAATGAAAAACAGTATGAGAAATACCCAAGCAATTTCCCTAAAAGGCAAGGATAGAAAAAGAATAGTAGAAATAAATAGAAAACACAAAGACATAGTATAATTTGAAATCAAGTAGTGTGATATGATACCTCTAGCTTCATTCTTATTTCTCAGGATTGCTTTGGCTATTCGGGGTCTTTTGTGGTTCTGTACAAATCTGATGATTATTTTTTGTTTTATTTCTTTA
Organism: Tonatia bakeri; assembly: GCA_004024845.1. Classification (NCBI taxonomy): domain Eukaryota; kingdom Metazoa; phylum Chordata; class Mammalia; order Chiroptera; family Phyllostomidae; genus Tonatia; species Tonatia bakeri. The sequence goes on along the minus strand of PVIA01008483.1, from coordinate 26,682 downwards.
AAAAGGTCATTAGAATTTTGATGGGGATTGCATGAAATCTGCATATTGCTTTGGGTAGTATGGACATTTTAACTATGTTGATTCTTCTAATCCATGACCACAGAGTATCTTTCCATTTCAATTGGTTTTTCAATCTCTTTTAATAATGCTTTGTAGTTTTCAGTATATAGGACCTTCACATCCATTGCTAAGTTTATTCCCAGGTTATTTTATAATTTTTGTTGCAACTGCAAACAAAATTGTTTTTTATTTCTTTTTAAAAACTTTTTCTTTTTTTATTAATGTTTGAATACAGTTGTCTTCATTCCCCCACCACCACTCCCCTCCCCACCCCACTTTGGCTTTGTCTATGGGTCCTTTAATCATGTTCATTTATGACCCTTTCCCTTCTTTCCCATGTTATTTCCTTCCACCCTCCCATCTGCTTACTGTCAGTTTGTTCTTAATTTCAGTATCCTGGTTATATTTTGCTTGCTCATTTCTTTTGATTAGGTTTCACTTATAGGTGAGATCATATGGTATGTATTTGTCTTTCACCACCTGGCTTACTTCACTTAGCATAATGCTTCTCCAGTTCCATCCATGCTCCTTTTTTCTTTCTGCTGTACAGTATTCCATTGTGTAAATGTACCACAGTTTTTTGATCCACTCATTTACTGATGGGCACCTAGGTTGCTTCTTGCACTTGGCTATTGTAAATTGTGCTGCTATGAACATTCTCGTGCATAAGTTCTTTTGAATTAGTGTTTTAGGATTCTTAGAGTATAATACCAGCAGTGGAATTGCAGCATCAAAAGGCAATTTCATTTTTAGTTTTTTGAGAAAATTCCATACTGTTTTCCACAGTGGCTGTACTAGTCTGCATCCCCACCAACAATGTACTAAGGCTCCCTTTTCTTCACAACCTCACCAGCACTTACTGTTTGTTGACTTGCTTATGATGGCCATTCTGACTGGTGTGAAATGGTATCTCACTGTGGTTTTAATTTGCATCTTTCTGATGGCTAGTGAAGCTGAGCATCTTTTCATATGTCTCTGGGCCCTCTGTGTGTTCTCCGTGGACAAGTATCTGTTCAGGTTCTTTGCCCACTTTCTATTTGGGTTGTTTGTCTTCCTGGTGTGGAGTTATGTGAGTTCTTTATATATTTTGGAGATTAAACCCTTGTCCAAGATATCATTGGCAAATATATTTCCCCATAAAGTTGGTTCCCTTTTCATTTTGCTAATATTTTCTTTACCTGTGCAGAAGCTTTTTATTTTGATGAAGTCCCATTAGTTTCTTTCTTTTTCTGAAATTTTACTGTTAGTATATAGGAAAGCAGTGGGTTTTTGTGCACTGATTTTGTATCCTGCAATTTTATTGTATTTGTTTATTGTTTCTACTAGTTTTTGGTGGAGTCTTCAGGGGTTTCTATATAAAGAATCATGTCATCTGCAAAAAATGACAGTTTTACTTCTTCATTCCCAATTTGGATGCCTTTTCTTTCTCTTGCCTGACTGCTCTGGCTAGGACTTCCAGCACTATGTTGAGTAAGAGTGCTGAGAGTGGACATGTTTGTCTTGTTCCTGATTATTAAAGGAAAAGCTTTTAGTTTCTCACTATTGAGTATGATACTAGCTGAGGGTTTATCATATGTGGCCTTTGTTATGTTGAGATACTTTTCTTTCATATTCATTTTATTAAATGTTTTAATCATAAATGGATGTTGTATCATCAAATGCTTTTTCTGAATCTATTTAATATATTACAGAGAAATGGTAATCAAAACAGCATGGTATTGTCAGAAAAAATAGACACACAGACCAGTAGAACAGAACTGAAATCTCAGAAATAAAACCATATGTATATGGGCAAATAATGTTTGACAAAGAAGCCAGTACCATATTTACAATGGAGAAAAGAAAGCCTCTTCAATAAATGGTGCTGGGAAAATTGGAAGGTCACTTGCAAAAGAAAGAAACTACACTACAGCTTGTCCCCATGTACAAAAATTAATTCAAAATGGATCAAAGACCTAAATATAAGATCTGAAATAATATGTTACATAGAAAAAACATAGGTACTAAACTTATGGACCCTGGTCTTAGAGAAGATTTTATGAATTTGACACAGAGGCAAGGGAAGTAAAAGCAAAACTAAATGAATGGTACTATAACAAACTAAAAAGCTTCTGCACAGCAAAAGAAATGGACAACAAAATAAAAAGGTAACCAACTGAATGGTAGAAGATACTTACAAACAACAGCTCTGACAAGGGGTTAATATCCAAAATTTATAAAGAACTCATACAAATCAACAACCAAACAAACAATCCAATTAAAAAATGGGCAGAGGACCTGAACAGACACTTCTCCCAAGAAGACATACAAATGGCCAACAGATATATGGAAAGATGCTCAACTTCACTAGCTATTAGAAAAATGCAAATCAAAACTACAAGGAAATACCACCTCACGCCTGTTAGAATGGCAATGTAGCCTAAAACAAAATTGTAAATTTACTTAAAACATTATGATTTTTTTATGATTATATGTTGCAATGTATTTAATGTGTGGCCCAAGACAACTCTTCTTCCAGTGTAGTGCAGAGATGCCAAACGGTGGGACACCCCTGGTTGGAGAGGTTGGAGAGAGAAAGGAACCCTCATTCATTGCTGTGGGAATGTAAACTGGTGCAGCCACTATGGAAAACAGTATGGCTTATCCCCAACAAGTGAAGAACAGAGTTACCATATGACCCAGCAATCCTACCCTCCAAAATTTGAAAATATTTATTCACAAAGATATATGCAGTATTATTCACAGTGGCCAAAACATGGAAACAACCCAAGTGTTCTTTGATAGAGGATTGGAGAAAGAAGATGTGGTGTGTATATACAATGGGACACTACTCAGCCACAAGAAAATATGAAATATTGCCATTTGCAACAACATAGATGGGCCTTAAGAATATCATGCTAAGTAAAATATGTCAGTCAGAAAAAGCCAAGAACCATATGATTTCACTCATATGTGGGATATAAAACTGAAACTCATAGACACAGACAACAGAATGGTGGTTACCAGTGGGAAGGGGGTGGGGGAGAGTAAAGGGTAATGGTGCCTATATATGGGAATGGTAGATGACTGACTTTGGGTGATGGGCACACAATGCATATGCGGACTTGTGTCATAGAAATGTATACCTGAAATGTATAAATCTTATTAACCAATGTCACCCCACTAAATTTAATAATAAGAAAACACAAGGATGTCATTACAGTAACCTGAACGAATTGCATCCTCCAGGTAAGGGAAAAAAGAATGCCTGCTTGGATACACAAAATCCCCAGCCACATGTTGTTTACGAAGAGACATATCTACATCATCAGGGCAAACAAGGGTCGAAAGTAAAAGGATGGAAGAGAGTACACCTGGTAAAGTCTAAAAACATGACTAGTGCATTTACATTAATATTTGAGAAATGAAACTTTCAAGTATGAAGCGCTACTAAAAATATAAAGTAGGTTGCTCTTAAAGGATAAAATGTTCAATTTATGAGATATAATAATTAAAAACATATATGCATTAATAACATATCCTCATAAAATATAAAGTAAAAATTGACAGACCACCCAGGACAAAGAGATAAATCTAAAATCATAGTAGATTTTCCCATGCCCCTCTGTAATTGGTAGAAAAAGCAGAAAACTGGAATGCAACATGCAAAGAAGAAAATACCAGTGGGGTTATGCTTGACTTTTTTTTTTTTTAATTTTCCTCACCTCACACTTGTTAGAATAGCTATTACCAAAAAGACAAGAAATAAGAAATGTTGGCAAGGATGTGGGGAAAAAGGAACCCCGGTGCACTATTGGGGGAAAGGTAAAATGATACAGCCACTATGAAAAATAGGTATGTAGTTTCCTGAAAAAAATGAAAATAGGACTATCATAGGACTCAGCAACTCCACTTCTGGGCACTTATCCAAAAAAACAAAGTCATTAAGTTAAAAAGAGACATGCACCTCCCATTCACTGCAGCATTATTTTTAATAGCCAAGATATGGAAACAACCTATATGTTCATCAATGGATGAATGGACGAAAATATGTGACATATATTATATGTAATATAATGTGCACACAATGGAATACTATTCAGCCATGAAGAGAATGCAGTCTTGCCATTTGTGACAACATGGCTGGACCATGAGGACATTATGCTGAACGAAGTACGTCAGAGAAAGACAAATCCTGTATAAGCTCTTATATGTGGATCTTCAAAAACAAAACAAGAAAACCCGCTCATCCACACAGAGAAGAGACTGGTGGTTGGCAGAGGAAGGGGGTGGGAGATGGGAGACATGGTGAAGAAGGTCCAAACGCGAACAAAACAAGTCCCCTAACTCAAATTTGTAATTACAGTTGAACAAGAGACAGAGGAGCCAAACAGGCTTCCATGCACTTGTGTCTTGAGGGACTACAGAAGCTGACGTTGCCTGTCATTCCCGAACATCTCGGTGTCTATGAGGGATTATGAGCAGCAGGGGGAGGGGAAAGAACCGGTGGGTCAGGTGTTATCAGCATGTTTTCCAAAGATTCTCCTTCCTGCTTTTCCCAATGACTTTGGTTTTGGCAAGCTCCTTGTGCACCTCTGAGGTAAACCCAGCTGCTCCCCCGGGGAGTGGGCCATGGTCTGGCCATCGGCTCTGTCCCCTTTGATCCTGATTCCAAGAGGGAAATGACCTGGAAAGGAGCTGGGATCCAGTCCTGTGGTGGAGCAAACACACTTCCCAAGATGTGAAAAATCCCACTTGTTCTAAGTCATTTTGCTTCCTGCCTGGGACGTGAAAAGGGTCCCTTGTTCTCAGTGAGTGGAGGGAGTGCAGTTTATCCTGGTATGAGGTAAAGGCACTTTATATTATTTTATTGTCTGTGCAGAATGAACTGTCACCGCCCAGATTATTACACAGGAGTCTTACAGTCTTACTTAGTATCGGAGGAACACACCCAGAGGCCAGAACAGTTCACCAGAGACTGAACGAACAGCAAAGTGTGGAAGAGAGCCATTCCAAGATGAAAGATGTTTCCTGGTGCCGAGTGAGGTGATGGAAAAATAAAAAGCCAGACAAGTATGTACACAAATGTAGAAAGGGTACCTCTTCTCCAACTCCATGCAGTACTTAGGGCTTGCTTTTGCAAAGTGCCTTTCATACGAACTCTTTCCAAAACCGATTTACAGTTAATAAAAAGCTGTGCATTAGCCATTTGTTGGTGTGCAGTAATAAATCATGGTAGAGGCAGAGGAAAAAATTACATTCAGGAGATGACACTGCTGTCAACTGTCTGTGCGGTGGGGACCACTGCTGCTGGGTCACAGTAGGGCTGGCCCAGCTCACCCGCTCCACTCTTGCAGGGTCTTCTGAGGCTCAGTCAAGCAAGGATAACCATTTTTTGAACAGTAGCCACAAAGACTGGCTTCTCAGTATTTCTCAAGCTTCCCTCACCTCCCCATGCCCGCTGTCTGAACAATTTGTAAGGCGGAGATACCAAACCACACACAAACTGCCACTTGTTAAGTTAGTTTTAAGTATGACAGCTGAGGGTAAAAGGCTGAAGACACAGACGCACAAGGTACAGAATTTGGGAGAAGTTTGACTAAATTTAGCCAAGACCCATACTCAATCTCGAGCCACCTTTAAGCCTCAACAAGAGATTTTCAAACAATACAATTCTATAAAAGAGAGTTTATTCTAGAAGCTGAAGTAGAAACTGAAGTACTCATTTTATAAAGTAGAAATGTTTTTGCAGCTTCGCTTTGTTCAGAGCAAGAAGTTTCTCTTCAGTGACTGTGAAACGGAAACAGTAGATGGCGATGTTTCCCTTATTTTGGGGGGAAATACCTGTTCGAAGCTGCAACAGTCAACATTTGAAATGTTTCAGTAGTGTTAGAAATACACATACTATATCCTACTAGAAGACAAAGAGTTTCTCTCAACTTTTTATGAGCTGCTTATACCCTTTGGCAGTGGTAAGGTTGTGTACTTTTGTATGGCAAGGTGCAACCAGAGTATCAGGTACAGGGGAGGCATGCATGCAAAGCCCAGGCCGCTTGCTCTGACCACCTAGTACATTCATCAGGGGAGGTAGCCAGGAGCTGGCAAAAACCTAATGAATTACCAGTTTGGGAAAAATTACTTTCTATATATTTGTTTGGAGGAAATGGCAGACAAATTGTAGGACTGATAAGCTTTTACCATAGCAAATTTCAGAAACTGATAACAAAAAAAGCAATGGTAATAATCTTACAAATATATTCACCAGTGTTGGCTATGATCCAGGAATTGTGCGAAGTATTTAACGTGTTTACTATTATTAATTGTCAGAAAAAACCCATAAGGTAGGTATCAGGACTCACCATTTTACAGATGAGGTCACTGATTCTCAGAAAGTTTAATGATTTTTTCTGAGGCTTTATAGTCACTGGATCGACCAGAACTCAATTTTAAGCCTGACTTTTTGCTGGCTAGTCTAAACGATAAAAATAATTTCTCTCACTTGTCTAAGGCCAGTTAAGGTAAAGGCAAGTTCACTGTTTTCGGAATTAGCTTTCTCAATTTTGATTAGCTAAGTCAAAATTTAGATATGAGCTATATACATTTCAGAAATGTGAAATAAAGAAGCCTGTCAGGTTAGAATGCTTAGAAAAATTTTTAGAACCTATATGCTGCCCAAAATAATCAGATCAAGTTTGATGTGTGTGTTTGTGTGAATGTGTAATATACATACAATCCTGAAAACAATTAACATGGCTTTGGCGTTACGGACTGAGAAGCCTGCCTGCTTCTCCTTTAATGATATAATTGCAAATTCAAAAGAGCTGTGTGGTACAAAAACAAGCTTCCCACGCTGCCATCTCATAAATCAATAAAAATCTTTCTTAACCATTATATACTTAAGTATAAGTTTATTTCAAGGAAACACTTTTCCCACAGTGAGGCAGGCAACAACTTTCCTTACTGGCGAACTGCTATTTACTGCTGAGCCCCTAAGGATGTGTGGCGTTAGAAACCTTCCTGCCCGCCTTCCGCTGGGGGGTTCGGGTAACAATGGACAAGCCCAGTCAGGACAAAGGCGCTCACTCAGAACCTCTGCCACACAGACTCTATGTGCCTCCTTTGTGAAGTCAAGGAAACTCCTTAGGACCAATCAAATCCTTCTGAATTCACCATGGTAGGAAAGAATTCCCCAAGTATGTACTCGTGATGTTAGTTACACTTCAGATAAGCACAATGAGCAAAGCATATAAAAGCCCTGTAAAGGCTGCCTTTGGAATGTCTTGATTTTCAGAACTTAGGGTGGAAGAAAGGAGAGGTAGGAAAAACACCTGCCAATCTAGTTCCCAGTTTGGGTTTGCTTGTGCCTCTGAATGCGAAGTCAAGGCCGACCAAACACTCCGTATCTCCTTTAATCTTACTTTAGGACAACCAGGGAGTCTTCATAGGCAGGGGACAAACCTAGGTGAACGTAACTCCAAATCCAAGAGTCCAGGCCCACCTTTCATGTTTACAAGATTGGGGCAAGAGTACAAGTGAAAGCCCTGGATCCTGGTTTCTCATTTTAACTTTATAAATCAAGCTAAAAACTGTTGAATCAGATATGTTCTATCATCCCACGTTGACAAATACACCTTTCTGATGCCTTGGAAAGAGTCTGGATCCCCCAAGCCCTCAAGATTCTGCCCAAGAACATGGACATGCGGGGAAAGCTGATCCCTGGCTGCCCGAGAACCTTCTGTGCATGTGTGCGGACACCCCTGTCCACTTGTCCATTCTCCATTCTGTCCATTCTCTTCACAAACAGCTGTCCCTTGCCCTCCACCCCATCCCCAGCCTTGTGAACTGCCCTTTGGAGGATAGACCCAGAGAAGCTGCTGATGCTTCTTCTAGAAGCTGTGTGGGACCAAGGGAGTGGGGGATCCTGGGGGACATGTTTGAGCTTGGGGGCAGGGTGAGGGCTCTGGGTCATCGTGCTCGCTTGCCCCGGCAGACTTTCCACTCCATGGAGAAGGGCACAGCAGATGACAGCCAAGGCAGGGCACACAAAACGTGGGGCCGGGCAGAGGCCTTCTTGAATGAATCTAAATGCACCAAGTGTAACATGCTTCATAATTGGTCCACAGTATCTCTACAGGTCAGCTTTCTCTGTAAAAAAGGAGGTCATAAGAAGGGACAGAAGATCAAGAATGGGCAAGGAAGGAGAGTCAAGAGAATGTTCTTCAGAAGAAGCAGGAGTGGAGTAAGGCGGTAACTGCATGGCTCAGGCAGAGGACACCAGAGATGAGCCCAGCTGCTTGAGGAAAGACATCAACTTCTGAACTATAGGCCCAGCATATTAGAAATTAGAGAAGTATGTGCATTTTTTAGAAGCATTGTCATTAAAAATAGAAGAAAATCTGAGTCTCATGGGAGTTAACATTTTGGTTGTTGGAAACATAAATTACAATCAGGCCACTATTTCAAGTTGGGAGGGACAGAGACATGTGGGGTCCCTCAGTCACAGGTGGAGGGAAGGCAGCCTGAATGGCTCAGGTAACCTCACGGCAAGGCCTCCTGGGGGGGCTGCCCTGCTGTCATTCACCCAGGCCTCAGCTTCTGCTCTCATTTCTTCAGGTGGCCACTGTACACATACCCCACTCTTAGGACTCAGCCTCTCCTCCACATCACTTTCTATTTCTACTCTGTGGTGTGGCCTATATGCAAACCTTTCCAAGAGATACTCTCATTGAATTATCCTCACCCACTATGAAATGCACAAAGTCTTCCTGGACCCCTCCAGGGGTGGTGGTGACTATTAGCTGGGCTACTGAGCACTCTAAACCCACAATGGCCAGGGTGCCTGGCCACCTGACCTGTGGCTGAGGTAGGCCTTGGACTCACACCTGACCTAATTCAAAGTTGGCTGCATGAAATAACCTCGGCCAGTCCAGAGCTGAGGCCAGTGAGCTGATTTGCTAAAATAAGGCAAACTTTGCCCGTGATGTCTTTTAAAGCTCATCAAAAGACAAAACACACAAAGAAAATGATTGAACAGAAGGGGAGGCATTATGGTAGCCAAACATTTACCGATATTTTGCTTTGGCTTGCTGCTCAGTGAAGTGAAGCGTTTGAATTCAGTGCTCTCCAGGTCCTTTCGGGGCCTGCCTGCCTCCGATCTGATTTCATGTGCTGGACTGCAGCGTGGCCTCAGGGAGGTGAACACAGTGCTCGCAGACGCTGCCGTAGCGCCTTTCCCACGCAGGAACCGCCTGCTCTGCTTTCATTACCCCCTTGGAGAGCGGCGTCACCTCCCTGTCCTCTTTCCTCTAAGAATTAGTTGTGTGCCAGACCTCAGGAGGTCATTTTCAAAATCCACATCTCAGGAAAAACACAGACCTTTGGTGACCACAGTGTTGAGGGGGCCTGGCAGAGCTTTGCCAGGAGCCACGCTGTTGATCCTGGCAGGGTTTCTGCCCTGATGTGGACAGGGCATGGGAGACCAGCCTCGCCTGCTCTCACCCCCAGTTCCCGCTCCCCTGCTGTGCAGTAAGGCCTGGGTTTCTGACTCGCAAAGGGAGCCAAGCAGCTTGCCTCAGGCCAGGGGTTTGTGGCCTGTGCCCGTGGTCTGCCGAGCCAGCCTTAATGTGCTCAGATGAGCTTATGCCCAGAGACCCACGGCTGGAAAATGACTTAGGGCCAGATGCAATCAAACCCTGGACCAGTCAGGTCTTAATGAAAGCTGGAATATTGCAGATCACACCTAAAATATACATCATATAAAACATGTAGTGGGAGGATGTGAATTATTAACTAGAGTTTCCCACCTCTTTCCACCACGATGTCCTTGCCAGTTGGGCTGAGACCAGAGCCTGGCATTGTCCCTCAGGCTATGGAGAAGCATCAGGAGACAGCTGGAGAACAAAGACAGAAGTCTGAGCTTTTCATTTCAAAAGCCTTGGGTTCAGGTATTTTAGGACCTTGAGACAAGCAGCCACACCTAGTACCCACCCCCACTAGATAAAGGGCCCTAGGCTGGGGGAAGGGGTTGTTGAAAAATGAAAGTAAAAAAAAAGAGTTCCAATCAACTTTGCCTATGAAGAAATAATCCAACATAGAGTAACCATTCATCGGAGAGAGAGAGAGAGAGGGAAGAAGAAGGAGGAGGAGGAGGAGAGGAAGGAAGGAAGGAAAAGAAAGAGAGAGAGAAAGAGAGAAAGTCAAGTCTCCACCCAATTCCAAATAAACAAAACAAACTTAAACCTCATAAAATAATAACTACTTTTTGCTCCACAGGCGCCCAAATAAAACACGCCTCGCACCGAGTTCCTGTCCTTTCTTCGGCTACAGTCCGCTCCTCCTCTGGTATGTCTGAACTTGGCTGGTGGCAATACCACCCAAACAATGTCCCTAAATTACTGTAGACACCAAGGTGTCACTTTCTACTTCTTTCTTTCTAACCCTCTTCTTTGCTGGTGCCAAAAGATTTACCTTCAGAGTTGGAATACTCCTCAGTGAACCCTCTTTCTGTTTATTTCATCTGTGGATATTTAAGAGTGGTCTTCAGACTTTTTTCCCTCAAATCTCTCCTAAAATAAGTTTTTACAACTATGTAACTCCTACATTATTATCAAGCTTCCCTCTGAAATGTTTCATCATAATTTCAAATACTTGCAAAGGATCTAATCCAGCATATTATGGATACTGACATTTGTAAAGAAAAGCATTTTGTTTCTCATTGTTACTCTTTAAAATGTATTCAATCAAATCTAAATACTAGTGACTGAGACCCAGTATCATTAATTTTAAAAATATGTTTCAACAGATGGCATTGATACAAATTATGTCTATATGAAAAGAACTTGAGGCTCGGCCCATACATCAAATTCTACAAAAGAATTAACTCAAAATTATCATAAACCTAAATTTAAGACCTAAAGCTATAAAATTTCTAGGAGAAAATTTTGTAATCTTGGGTTAGTAAAGTGATTTTAGATGTGACGCCAAAATAACAATTCATAAAAGAAAAACATTAGCAAGTTAGACCTTATAAAAAATTTTAAATTTTGCTATGTGGAAGACACTGTAAAGAGGATGAAAAAACAGGCCACTGGGAGAAAGGATCTTTAAACAATATATCTGGCAGAAGACTTGTATCTCTCAAAGCCCTGCCATAATAACAAAAATAAAATAAAATTTTGACAAAATATTTGGATACTAAAAAAAGATGCTATATGGACAGCAAATAACCACATGAAAAGATGTTCCATGTCATCAAGGAAACGCAAATTAAAACTACAGTGTAACCCCATTAAACACCCTTTGAATGACTAAAATTAAAAAACATAAAACAAAAATCTGACAAGATCTAGTGCCGGCGAGGATGTAAAGCAATGGGGACTTGCATTCACTGCTGGTGGGAATGCAGAACGGTACAGCCGCCAGTCCGGCAGCTCCTTTTAAAGTTAAACATGTACTTGCTCTGTGACTCAGCAATCCTACTTCTCATCAGTGAAAGCAATCACTTTCATTCATAATGACCAAAACGCTAGGAACACATCCTTCCGCTGGTGAATGGGTACGCACGCGGTGACCTGCGCACAAAAGGGAATACTACCACACAATGAAAACGGGTGGATGCTTTGATGAGCACAACAGAATGGTTAAGGTCAGATCCCAAAGACTGTATGATTCCATTTATACGATATTTGGGAAAGGATAATGCTGTAACACTATTAGTCATTGCTACAGTGGTTACCAATGGTTGGGGCTGAAGGAAGAACAGACTACAAAGAAACAGCATGTGAAGATTTGGGGTGATGCAACCGTTCTACACCTTGATGGTGGTGGTGAAATCATTTGCCAGAACTTAAAAAATACATGTACATTTTATTTTTAAATATGCATTTCCACTTTACTCCAAGAACTATATCCTAATATACTTTTATAGTTGAAAGTCTGTTATTAAAGTCATTATCTCTTTCACAAAGTATACATAAATTGAAAATTAAAACATTTTAAAAATTTCATGTGATTATAAGTCTATATATAATTTTAACATGCTGCCTAGAGTTGTTTCTGCCATCCATAATAGTTAAAAATGGACCAAATTAGCTGAAATACATTATAAATTTTGGTGATTAATAAATGTAAATTCATATAAAATGCATTTACATAACAAGTAAATGTTTTTGAAATGTATCTCCTAATGAGATGGATGTTTATACTTTTTTTTAAGATTTTATTTTATTTTCAGAGAGGGGAAGGGAGGGAGAAAGAGGGAGAGAAACATCTATGTGTGATTGCCTCTCACACGCCCCCCCCATTGGGGACCTGGCCTGCAACCCAGGCATGCATCCTGACCAGGAATCAAACCAGCAACCCTGTGGCTCACAGGCTTGTGCTCAATCCACTGTGCCACACCAGCCAGGGCAGCATGTTTATGTTTTGAATTATGCCTTTGTTTGCATCGTCTCCCCCACCCCACCCCAAGTACTTTTGCCCCAGGGTGTTGCGCCTCATTCAAGTTCTGGGTGCCTCACTTGCTCTCACAGGTGGGAGAGGGTGACTGTGGAAGCAGAGCCAGCCCACCACTGCAGGCTCGCCAGTCTGAGGAAGGAGGGCAGGAGGAGACTGAAGATCTGCCTGGGGACCACTGGGAATGACTTGGACACCTGCTGCCTTCGAGTTCATTCTCCCCATCTCTGCCTCGGCCGGACCAGCAGCTTCTGTTCCTGGTCTTCCTTCTGATCCGTGGTCCATCCAGCCATCAAGCGTATCTCTCTGAATGACAAACGTGATCCAACACTTTCCTCCTTGGCCTTCAAGGTTCACTGCCAAATCTTCCCTCTCCCCTGCCACCCTCCACACACAACACCCTCTTTATCTACGGGATCCGAACTCCTGAGCTGCTCTTTCGTGAGCTGGGTCGTGAACACCCTCATTATGTCCTTATCTGCCCCACCTCTGCCCTCACTGCCTGGTCTCCGCTCTAGTCTGAGCACTTGGAGAGCATGTTCTGTACATTTCTCAGCTCTCTTCCTGTGCCAAGCAGAGTGCCTGTCCTGTGAGAGGCTTTTATGGGGTAGCAGAAAATTGAATGTCAGAGAAACGGAAAGAAGAATACCGCTTTTTTTTTAAATTGCCATAAAATGTTTCAGTGTGGAACAGAAAGAGACAGAGAGAACTTACACCTATCAAACATTAAGCTTTATAGGACCCTAAAATGATTGGTCCATGCCTGTGTGGCATTTTAATATTTTTATAGAAAGGATATGCCAGATGTGAGCCTTGCCTTGTTGGGCTGTAAAGTCTGATTGGGAAGGGGCCACGTGTGTGTTCTCTCCATTTCTTCACACAGGGTGGGCTCTAAATATATATTAAATGACAATGAATTGCCAGAGGGTTAGGTTGGTTTGTTGATCTTGGCACTCAGGTTAACCATGGTGATGTTAATAACGAAATTCCCTTTCTGAACACAGCCCCTTTTCATCCACAATATGACATGCTGTGGCTTTGAAGTCTCATCTTATGAAGGGGGGAACAAAAAGGATGTTAGTGTTATAAAGTTCCAGTACCATTTCCCATAAATGCATCTTTTAATTGTACTTCCATAAAAAAAATGCTCAACTGCAGCAGATAGGGACCTCTCTTGTTCTGTCCAAGAGGAAACTGAATGAAGGGAATGCTTGCCAAGTCACTTGGAGCATGCAGATTTGTACAGCATCAGCCTGTGTGGGAAGGCTGCGTGCTGTACCCTGGACTTTGAATCAAATTTCTGCCACTAGAAGGGACTGGCTAAATCTCAGAGGTTGGGGAATGTCATGGAGTTGTGACAGCACCAGTCAGCAGCCTTCGTGGTGGATCAAGGTCCAACCACAGAATGCCTTTGGGTTCCTGGCTCGCTGCCACCATGAGAGAATGACTGGCAACCTTACAGTGTTTCGGTTTTACTTATTGTAAAAATCCACCAGTCCTTATTCAATTTGGCATCTCCATGGCCTCTCCAGATAATGTGTCGCAGACACACATGAGCCTTTTTGAAGCCCTGGGGCCTCCTGGCAAGGTGAGTAAAGGAAGCATTAGCAGAAGCAGCCACAGGCCAGGGGAGTTTGTTCCCATCCGCTGTCAGCCCAACCTTCTCTCTGGTCCAAGGCTGACAGTTGCTCCATGACACACAGCTTTGTCAGATCTCCCAGTTTACTGAGATTCCCCAACAGCTTTAAAGGGCTTCAGTGGTTAGGGGTGTAAAATCTGTAGATGAAATGAGTCTGGAAATTCGAGTAGAGAAACTTGCTGGGGGAATCAGGGGAGGTGGTGGGAGGGTCAGAGAAAAATTGCTGAGTGTTCAGCAATGAGAAAAAGACAAACTGCCTCCTTCTCTCCTTTAGCCAGCCTAGTATGGTGCACCCCTCCATTACTAAATGCCCTTAGAAAAAAGCTAAGAGAACACAGAGACTTTCTAGTGTCCTACCTTGGTCTGGTGGCAGCTAGGAAGAAAGAGGTAGGTTTGGAGAATGGGGATGGGATGAGGAAGGGGGTAGGTTTCAGGAGGGTGGAGGTGTTAATGCCTTAGCCTTTCAGGGCCCAGGCTCCTGGAGGCTGAGAAGATACTACTTTTCTGGGAGAGGTAATTATGCTAAATGGGGTGGGAAGGCCTTATGTTCAGGCCCAGTGGCCTGGGGTGGGGTGCATGGGGGACATGGGACTTGCTGTGGACAGGAGGGAGTGAACTGTTTATTCCAGGGAGCTGAGACAGAAAAAGAACCCTGGCCTGGATCAAACCTGTGCTTCCTCTATAATTTTCACCTCTGACCACAGTTCCTTGAGAGTGTTGTAAGGGTTGTAGCCCCTTGAAAAATTGTAGCACTCTAGATGTTTCTTTAAACTTTTCCCCATCTTCACTCTGACAGATAGTGTGATATCCATTCTGATGAAGGAAGCTCCAAGAAGTTATAAGCTTTTGAGTTAAGGAGTATAATTGTGGCAAAAAATGAATCAGGACGAGAAATAGACTTATAAACTCAGGTCAAGTTTGGAGGGTCCATGGGAAGAATCTGGATACAATGCTTTTATTCTACAGATGAATTGAAACAAAACGACAAAGAGTTTCTTGCCAAAGAAGCAGCCAAAGCAGTAGGACAATCAGAACAAGAATGCTTAGTGATTGCTAATTCAGTACAAATCCTTCTTCTCCAGGCTATTTTAGCACTGGGGCCATACTAATGTGCATGTATGTATGTGTGTGTGTGAGAGGGAGACAGAGTTGGGGATGGGTACTCAGGGACTCAGAGCACACCCCCACAAACTTTTAGGCTGACCTATTCTAGTCCCTAGGAATAACACCCTTGCCATTGGTGCGCCCTCTGATCTCGTAATACACACATACCCCCAGCCTGGCTGTGGTGATGGACAAATATGGGTACATCTGCCAAAAGAGGTGAAGTTATCCTTTGATGAGGCTGAGTCACTGTCTTCACAAGCTGCCAGCCAGCTTAGGGAATGGTTCCCTTCCCTTAGAAGAAGTCACTGACCCTCAGTGCATTTTGGCCCCCTGGTTGTTGAGAGGAGCTACCTGGCCTTGAGGCTTTGTGATATATGGTCCGCAGGGTAGGCGGCCATGCAAATTCCTGCTCCCTTAGGGCAGTGTCTTCCTGAAACCCTGCTGTCCACCGACCTGCTCGGGCCCCACCAGATTCACTGCGCAACAGAGCCTCACCTGGCACGGTCTTTAGGGTCTTACTGTCCTCCACAGAAAAACCCCATGAAGAAAAAAAGTAAAATGAGCTTACTAAATACCAACCACCTATACTGTTTAAATTAAAGTTTTAAAATTTAAACAGTATAGGTAATTACTTTTTAAAAATTAATATACATAATTTAATAAATCTCCTGTGAATGTTTATTAGAGACATTAATGCCAACCCAGGGACAATTAACATATGCAGGACCTCTGTTTCATCTTAATTATGCTTTATTTGCACCAAGGAATTGAGATTTAATTTTTTTTCTAAACTGTGCTATTGGCTGACCTTGCTGGGATTAGGTCACTCAACACCAGTAACTCTTACCCAGACTCTCTGCAGACACTACACATTTAAGCAGTCATTTGTTTCACTGCCCCTCTTTGCTAAAGCATCTGTTGTAGGTGGCATTGTTCCAATCCCACTTAATCAACAAATTAAACTTTCCCAGGAACAAAGAATGGTCCCTACAATCTCTTCAACTGCCCTGGCTTAAACACAGCCTGGTAAAGCTGAAGGGTGACTAACACTACCCAAAATGGGTGTTCTGAGTCTTACATGGTGGTCTCCTCTGTTTGCACAGGGGCAGCATCCCACATCCCACAAAAAATGTGATGCACGGGGGGTGCGAGCATCTCACAGGCAGGGCCAACTTGTGGGCACTATTAAACAATGGGAGAAAACCTCGGTTATGCTAACTATTTAAACCTCACATTGTCCCAGTTTATTGCTGGAACCACATAGTAAATACTTTCTCTACTCCTCCCAAAACACATTATCATGGCTCTCAATATTGACGAGTTAGTCACAATGTTTTTATAAAATGTGTTTTAAAAGTTAATCTCACTTAAGCAAGGTCTCCCCTTTCTTTTCCCCTCTCCCTCTCTCTTTTAATCAAGAGTGTTTTCTGACTTCAGCTCATATGTAAATACCAAGACTCTTTCCTGGCTGGCTTCATTAATGATATCTCACTTTCCAAGCTGATTATGATGCTTTGGCTTCTTATTGCATGTGCCTTTTTTTCTGTACCAAGAATGACAAGAGAAAAAGTAATTTACAATTCTGAAAAGTTACCCAAAATGAACCTTTGGAGAAGGAAGCTCAAACCCACCTGAATCAGGGTAAAGTCCACAGGTCTCAAGATTCATATTTTGCTTGCCTTTGATCAAGGAATAATTTGGGTATAAAAGTAAAGTCCCTAAGAACTTTACTTTTTCTAGAAGGTTTAGGGAGGGAGAGGTTGGTATGTCTAGAAAGGGAGTTGACATTTCTGGGTTGGCAGAGATTATGTGCTGTTTGGTGTTGAAAAAACCAGCCAAATTACTGAATAAATTAATTTTGACACTTAACACTAAAGATTGTTGGAAAAGTCACACCAAAAGAATTTGTCCCACCTCTTGAACCTGGACTTTCCCCACACAGAGAGACATGAGGGAGGCAGTCAGTCGTTTGAGTCCTGACCTGGACACAGGAGTGCTCACTGCAGGAAAATCAGCAGCAAGTACGGAATGGAGGGGGCGAGTGCCTCCTCCCGGTCTGCTGTGCTTGGGGTCCTAAACGCCTTACTTCATTTAACCCCAGCAGCAGTTTGGGGCAGGTACGTGGCAATCTCCACTTTCACTGAAGTGGTTTGCCAAAGTTCTGGGTCATGGAGATAGCACATGCCAGAGCTGGACCTCAAACCCTTGTCTCATTCTGAAGCCTGTGGTCTTCGTACTTTGTTACACTGCCTATGCTTAGCCCAGAGGCAGAACGAGAAAGCTTTCTTCATGTCTAGTTGATAGGGATTTCTTTACTCAGTGATGAAGTCCACTTAGAACTCGTTTTTTTCTAGAATGCCCAGGATTTACCCACATGAAACCTACGAATTCAAATATCCCCCCTCAATTTAAGTAAACCATTTCAAAAGCAGTTTTCATATTTAGAAACGATGATGAAATACTCTTCCTCCTCCAAAGGCACTGCCACAGACTGAACATTTGTGCCCACCAAAAATTCGTATGCTGAAGCCTAATCCCTAATGTGGTGGTATGAGGAGGTGGGGCCTATGAGAGGTCACGAGGGGGGTGCCCTCATGGAAGGGATTAGTGCCCTGATGAAAGAGACCTCAGAGAGCTCCCTTGCCCCTTCCACCATGTGAGGTCACAGTGACAAGACAGCCACCTATGAATAAGGAAAGTAGGCTCTCTGCGGGTGCCTTGATACTGGACTCTAGACTCCAGAACTGTGAGAAATAAACCTGCGCTGTTTATAAACCACCCAGTCTATCGCATTTTTGTTATAGCACTGAAAATGGACCGAGATAGTCACGTAAAATTAATTTCACCTTCCTCTGCTAACCACAAGAAAAAATTCTTTTAGACCTTATAATGGACTAAAAAGAGGATCTATATTTTATTTTAGCCTACAGTGACTTCTCCCTGGAGCTGCTAAGGAGTTAACATCTTTGCGCACCAGTTTTTTAATGGTTAACTCTAGGGGAGAAAGAAAGCCACAACACCACTCAGGAGTCCTGTGGCAGGTGTTCCACGGCTTTATTTAAGAACCATACTTTCCAAATCACATCTCTAACCAAACCTTGGCAGAAGGGCCTCCCTTTGGCTGTCCCCCAAAGTGCCTTCCCATGCATTTGGGGGAATCCTTCCTCTGTGAGCTCAGAATGTAGTCAGATTGCCTGAGTCTTTTACAACACATAAGCCAAGGGTTTCTCTTGGAGTTTGACAAATGATTTCTACTTCCTTTTGCACAGGTAAAATACATAGAGACATGTTTAGAGCCTCCTGTAAAAATTTTTTCAGAACACTTAAAAAAAAAAAAAAGGCAACACCACAATGGAAAATAACTTTGTCATCTGTTTCTTGTTATTTTCTTATCTGTGTCTCATCCTTCATTTTGATAGGTGAGGTTTTATTTTTAGACTCTTGTCTGTCAGGCCAGAAGGCTCTTGCTGTGGTTTTCCATACATTTTCACCTCTATTCTCATCAGTTCCCTTTTAATGGGGGATTTTTGGGGTTAACTTGACTGCTGAAGTGTGAGTGCTGCTGGCGTGCATAGTGCTGGAGCTGTGCTTACAGCATGTGTGTGGGGAGTGTTACATTTGCAAGCTGGTTTCAGGGTTGTGGTTATTCCACTCAGCATTTCCATTTTTAAATATCTTTGTTTTTTGAATGATCCTTGTGGCAGATCTGATTCATGACTATCAGAACTAGAGTCAATTTCTCACCACTGCTTTTGGAAGAAATGCCTCTTTGTTTGGGAGCAGCCTGGAAGAGGGGTCCATTTTGCTGCTGCTTTAAGAACCAGAATTAGAGACACAGAAGGCTATCTGGATATTTACTGATTAATATTTATTAATCATTGAATGATTAAGTTGTATTCCAATGCATTCCAATGCATGTTCTTTCTTCTTGAAGTTACCAATACTATTTTTTATAACTTACTTTGCATATTGCCAGATCTTTCTATTTGCCTTGTTTTCTTTTCCTTTGTGAGAGGATAACCACATGGAGGTGATGTTTTACTAATCCAGATTTCTCAACTGTCTTTCTCCTTGTATCTACTCATAGGGAATGAGGACTCAGATGAGTTGTGGCACTTTCTTTCCAAGGGCTCGGTTCATGTTCTGTTTGGGAGACGCATGTGCAGGGCAGGGAAGGATGGTGAAAGCAAAGTGGCCCTTGGGGAAACCTTGGTTTTGGATTACATTTTCTTTGCTCAATAAAGCCCATGTGACTTCTAAATACTAAGAATCCTCACTGGAGATGGCAATTAGGAGGACATATTTTTTCTATCCATATATTGGATCATTTTGATGCTAAACCAGGCTGTACTTTAGAGCAACAACTTCCTGGTGGGCAAACCTATTTTAATGGGATTCATATCAACCTGGTGGAAGGGAGAGTCCAAGTCTCTAACTTGGAAGAGAAGTATGGTAGTTAAAAAAGTCACTGCAGCAGACCGTTACCCTTTGTGCAGCGCCTCCCAGGGCAACTAAAAAGGGACGATGAAATTACCTGCATCTTCACAATACCTTTGGTAAATAATAAATGTTGTTCCCACAGGGAAAGTCTGTCCTGGTCCTGGCAGAGGACAGCAGTGGCTGTCTGTGGCAGGCTCAGTCACCACTCGGGGAAGCTCCTTAACCCAATGTCATCTTTTACTCCTTTATTTTTCCTTTAATATTCCACACCTATCTCATCAATCAATTCCGTGTGCTCCACCTCAAATATATCCAGAAACATCTCCCCTCCACCACCTCCACCACTTCTCCCTGGATCACCCCAGTGACCTCCTTTCTAGTCCAATTTTTGCCCTTGGCTCTCCAGATAGTTCACAGAGAAGCTAGCTAGAGGGCAGATCAGATCATTTCACTTCTTCCTTAAAGCCTGTCATTGGCTTCCCATTTCATTCAAAATAAAATTTAACTCTAATAAAATTCACTCTCTTTATATAGGGCCTCAAGTTCCTTCACAGCCCCCATCTCTCCAGCTCCCCTCTCTCTCCTGTTTTCTCTGCATTCCACCGTTAACCTCTTGTTCCCATGAACATTCCAAGTGCAAACCTAAACATTCCAAGTTTTACCCTTCTTTTTTTTGATTATACATTTTTAAATTTTTGTTCAAGTACAGTTGTATCCATTTTCCCGCCACCACTTTCCTCCATCCCACCCCCCACCACCTCCCACTTCCAACCCTATCCTACTTTGGCTTTGTCCATGGCTCCTTTACACGTGTTCCTTGATGACCCTTCCCAAGTTTAATCCTTCTCTGAGTCCTCTGCACTAGCTGTTCTCTACACCTGGAAGTTCTTCACCAGCCTTTTGCACTCACATGTATTTGCTAACTTTTTGTCACGCAGGTCTTAACTCCTCAGCCGTGCCCCAGCCATTCTCCACAAGGATCATCATTGATTTTGCTGTTTTCATCGTCCTTGTCACTAGCGCACATTTTCTTATTCACTCTTCCTTATTTCCTGCCTCCTCTCTAGCATCTACATTACACAACATTGGGACCTTGGCCATGTTTTCCTTGCTGGAAGCTCAGGACTTAAATAATGCCTGCATTTTATAGGTCTTTAAGACAGTAAATAGTTTTCAATGAACAAAGAAAGAATGAATACATACAGAGAAGATGGTAAACTGGGGATAAAGGTCTTACTTCTGCATTTTATCTTCAATCTTCATTTATTTATTCATTTGAGAGATACTTAATTGCTTACTACGTGATAGGCACTGTTCTAGGTCCTGTCAATAGAGCATAAACCAAGCGAGATCGTGTCCTCGTGGACGTGCATTTTAGAGTGAGGACACAGATGTCAAAGGGTTATAGGTGCAGAGAAGAACTCTAAACCAGAATAAAAAAATAGGTAATGCTGGGGGCAGGTATGAATATTTGCAATGTTAAAATAAAAGGTCATCAAGAAAGGCTTTTCTCACAAGGTAGCATCTGAAGAGAACAAGACATGTGGGTATCTGCTGGAAGAGAGTTCCAGGTAGGGCATATCCACTGACTTCAAGCAGAAGTCAGCCTGGTATCTTTCAAGGGCAGCAAGAAAGTCAGGCATAGCAGGAGTGGAGGGAGTGAAGGGAAGAGTCATAGAATTTAGAGTTAGAGATAGAGGCAGATCACAAGGGCCTTTGGGCCGTCATTGTGAGTGACACAGGAAGCTGCAAGGTTTTGAGCAAGTAGAGAAGTAATCATACTTACATTTTTAGTGGATCTTTTAGGCTACTATGAGGTGAGCAGACTGTAGGGGGCACAAGAGTGGAAGCAGGGAAGACAGTTGGGAGGCTCTTGCAATGATTATAGTGAGAGGTGACAGTGGTGTTAGCCCAGGCAGTGGAAGGGGTTCGAAGTGGTAACGTGTTCATATGTAATGAAGGTGGTGCCTAGAGGACTTGACGAAGAGTGTGAGAAGAGCAGAGGCAGAACGACTCCTTGACTTGTGGACTAGATGGTTGCAGAGGCTGCATCCAGCACCCCTGGTTCCATTTGCATTTGATATGCAAGGGAAAAAAGCACCAGATTGTTGTCCCATATTTGAGACATAGACATTTCAAAGACTCCTGAAAAATGGAATAGGCACCAGGATTTATAAACAAGATTACTCATCTGGACTGCCAGGTTTAGTCTGAGAAGCACAAGAAACCACACCCAACTGGGATCTCCCCCATAATTAGTTTGCTAATCATGTGGCCACTGAGTTGTATAACTACATTTTGCTATGTGTGTTGGCTAGTGAAAGCATAGTGCTACTTCCTTTTGCACAGGTACAATGCACAGAGAAGCCTTTGCTACACAACAACCCCACCCCAAAGTTATTGTTTAGATCAATGAACACTGTACAAACCACTGGTTTGGAGGGTGAGGAATCTGGGCTAGACTCAGCTAGGTGATTTTTCTTACCTGGTTTATTTATGTGGCTGTGGTCATCCACTGGCTCAACTGGCACTGGCTGTGGGCTGCGCCCAGTGTCTCCAGCAGCCCAGCCCATGGCGCCTCACATGCAGGCCGGGTTCCAGGACAGAGCAAGCGGAAGCTGCAAGACATGTTGATGAGAAGCCTCAGAAGATCCACAATGTCACATCTACTGCATTCTATTGGTTAAAGCAAGTCACAAGGCAGCTCATTAAGCTTCACCTGACTGGAGGAGCTGCAAAGAATTTATGGCCGTTTTAAGTATACCACTCGCCAAATCTGTGGTTCAGACAAAGTACAAGGTATTGAATGTACAAATTTTGTATTAGCCTCACACCTGGCTCTTTTATAAATAAGACTTATGCTTATTTGTAGTTTATGTCACTTTGCTTCCTATTTATGTTATCTTGCTGATTTTATACACACTAAAAAACTATCTTTAATACTGTTATTTATTATGCCTTAATATACTTTATAATAAACTTTTTCATCTTGATATCTGGGTTGCTTTGTCTTAAAGAACTTTGCCCATAGCTTTCTGTGAATTTCAATAGTACTTCACAGCTTCAGAGTTAGTTACCAGATATTTGAGGGAGCTAATATCTTCCTGTCTGGGTCTGGCTAGCACTTTCTCCAAAGATTTATTCCACCTTCCTTCAATGAAAAGAGGATATTCCAGCATGTAAGAGTGAAAAACCACAAAAAAATCCCTTCAATGTACAGTATGGGGACGCTTTATTTTAATTTCATCTCTGTGATTTGATGGACTTCAAAACACATCCATTGGAAAGAAAGAAAAACTCTAGAGCTGGTAAATTTAGGAAGAATCATTATCTTTCATTGTATTGTATTGTATTGTATTGTATTGTATTGTATTGTATTGTATCTATTTATTTATTTATGGCTTCCTTCTTCTCCCAAGTAGCTGGAGAATGAAACAGATCCAATTCTAAAACGGAGCACTGATGTCCTTACCAACTGGAAAACGATCTGTCATGATCAGGTGTCTTTGAGGGTTTCTTGCTCTCTCTCCTCATGTCTAACTACCAAACCCAATTCCAGGAGAGGTATTGTTCTGTTGAGAGAAGCTGCCCACTTACTCAATTAGCTTCTCTGGACATAGGGGCAGACCTCTTTTTCTAAATAACTAGAAGAAATTTACTTTTTTTAAAAAAATTCACCATATTAAAAAATGGCAGGATTTGGGTCAGAGCACCTCTTCCACTGATAACACTGTGGCTAAAACCACTGTCACCTCTCACTCAATTATTCCAATAGCCCAACTGCCTTTCCAGCTTCCACCCCTGTGCCCCCTACAATCTGCTCACCTCACAGTAGCCAAAGTGCTGCATTAATGGATCCCAGATAACCAGTATTCTGATTTCTTTCTCCACTATAGATTAGTTTTGCTTATTCTGGAATTCCTACAAATGGAATCCTTTTGTGAATCCTCTTTTATGTAAGCCTCTCATGCAGCAAAATATTTTTGATATTCATTGATGTTGTTTTTATTAGTTTGTTCATTTTTATTGCTGAGTAATATTCTATTGCATGAATATGCCTGCTTGTTAATATATTCTCTTATTGACAGACATTTGGCATTTCCCTAGTTTTGGGCTACTATGAATAAAGCTTCAGTGCAAATTCTTGTATATCTTTTGTAGACATATGTTTGCATTTGTCTGGGGTAAATACCTAGCAGTGGAATTGCAGGAGCATAGGAAAGGTATGTAGTTAGCTTTATAAGAGGGTGTCGGGTCTTTTCCAGAGTGATTGTAACATTTTACATTTCATCTAGTAATATATGAGTCTCCTTGTTCCATATGTTACTAATATTTAGTGTTGTCAGTAGTTTAAATTTTAGCCATTCAGGTTGGTGTGTAATTATATTATGGTTTTAATTTTTTTTAATTTTATTCTTCAATTACAGTTTACATTCAATATTATTTTGTATTAGTTTCAGGTGTATAGCATGTATTGATTGGACAACCATACACTTTACAAAGTAGTCCCCCTGATATTTCAAGTACTTCCCTGGCACCATACATAGTTATTACAATGTTATAGACTATATTCCCTTAGCTGTTCTTTTCATCCTCAGGAATATTTTCTGACTTCCAATTTGTAGTTCTTAATTCCTTCACTGTTTTTATCCCCACCCCCAAGCCCCTTTCCTCTGACATACAGTTTTAATTTTTAGTTCAACAATAATTACGTTGAATCCTTTTTCGTGTGCTGAATTTTCATTTGTATATTTTAATTTGTGAAGTATCTGTTCAAATATCTTGATCACTTTAAAATATTGGGTTATCTTATTACTGAGGTGTAGCAGTTCTCTGTATATTTTGGGCACCAGTTCCTGTGAGTTATTTGTTTTATCAATATTTTCTCCCAGGCTATGCTATGCCTATTTATTTTCTTAATGATGTCTTTTGCTGAATAGAGGTTATTGATTTTGGCGAAGTCTAATTTATTATTTTTTCCTTTTATGACTTTGCTTTATTGCTTTAGATTTTACATTTGCATCTATGACTCCTTTGGAGTTAATTTTTGGTATGATGTGAGGTAGGGCTTGAGGTTTATATTTTCAATATGGATATCCAGTTATTCCAGCACTATTTAAGATTATATTTTTCTTATAAAACTTATTTATAAAGTTTTGACTACTTACATATTACTTTTCTATTGCTGTTGAAACAAATCGCTTTAAAGTTAATAGCTTAAACAACATAAAGTTATCATTCTATCTTTCAATAGCTTGGAAGTCTGACACAGATATATACCTGAACGAAATTAAGTTGCCGGCAGGGCTGTGGTCTCTTTTGCAGGTTGTAGCTGAGAATGTTTCCTTACTTTTTTTAGTTTCTAGAGGCCAGCCACATTTCCTGACCACAGTCCTGTCGTGGGTTGAACTGCGTTCCCCCAGGAAAATAACACTGAAGCCCTCCCTCCTGGTACCCGTGAAGGCAGGCTTACTTGGACATGTGGCCACGCGCCATGGAACGGCATTTTGGTTGAACTGCATGTACGTCATAGGCGGGTAAGATTATGATGGAACCGAAAATGTCCTATCACCTAGTGACTTGCAACGGCGTAGCCATCTTTATATCTCAGCCGTGGCAACGTCACAGCCGTGGCAATGACGTAGCATCGTAGCCATCATCACAGCGCAGCGTAAGGGGGTACTATTTCGTGTGGGGCCTCGGCGTGCGGGCGGTAATGCTACGAGCTGGGAACACCTGGGGGTGCTCCCCGGACCCTTGAGATTCCCACAGCCTTCTCCCCTGCTAAACCTGTGCTGGAACTGGACACACCCTGGTAGTTTTTATTACGATTGAAAGATGTACTTTAAACAATAACCATTAGGAAAATTTGAAGAAAAAAAAGTTTATTATGCACAATCCCTGGAATGTACAAGGTATGTGGAGGGCAGACATCGAGGTCGGGAGGAGGGATGGCGAGGGAGAGAGACTGAGCTCTCGCTGCAGGGGCTAGGGTTCTGCTTGAGTGGAGTGGAGGGTAGGGGCTTATGGTTCTGTGGGACCACTTTTTAATGACGAATTTAAAAAATAAGAGCAGGAATTTGAAGAATGGGAAAAGACGAAAACAAGTAGTCCAAGGGGTCAGTTATCAGAATCAACCAAGATCTCTAAAGCAAAGGGCCCTCAGTGGAGAGGGGCCGGCCTGGCTCCTCACCTAGTCCTACTGCTGGGGATATGTCTATTCAGGATAGCAGGGTTTGATATCAGGTATTTTGATCCCTCCTACTTTGCTCTTCATTCTCAAAATTGCTGCAGCTATTCAGGGTCATTTATGGCCCCATATAAATTTTTGAAGTGTTTGTTCTGTATCTGTGAAATATGTCATTGGTGCTTTAATGAGTATTGTATTGAATCTATAAATTGCTTTGGGTAGTATGGACATTTTGATGATGTTAATTCTTCTGATCCATGAACATGGTATATGTTTCCGTTTGTATCTTCCTTAGTTTCTTTCTTCAGTGTTGTGCAGTTTTCTGAGTACAGGTATTTTACCTCATTGGTTAGGTTTATTCCTAGATATTTTATTTTTCTTGTTGCTATATCAAATGGGATTTTTTTTCCTGATTTCTGTTTCTGATATTTCATTGTTGGTGTACAAAAATGCCTTTGATTTCTGAATATTGACTTTGTATCCCATTAACATAATGGGATACACAGAGTGCACGTACACAAACCAAGATGGTGTAGCCCACTACCGTAACTGCATGTGCTATGCTTTCCATGGCTGGCTGTGAGGGTTGGTTTACACCAGCATCACCACAAACCAGGGTAAGCACTGACAGCTGGCTTTTCTTTCTGTAACTCAAGTGCCCTACTTAACCTCTGATTGCTTAGATTGCCAAGGCACCCACTTCAAACCCTGCTATTTTTTAAAAATATATTTTATTTGTTTTTATTGTTGTTCAAGTACAGTTTTCTGCCTTTCCCACACCCCACTCCACCACCCCAACCCTCTCCACCTCCCC